>JAWRVZ010000865.1:37500-40000 GCA_037043235.1 Rhodeus uyekii
CTTAGCCTTTAAGTCAAGCAGATACTTTGCCGCTTTTTTGCACACGCCAGCACTTTACTTTTCCGCCTTTTGTTCAAGGGTAATGACATGATATAAACGTGAAGGAAAAACAAGCGCAGGTCGGAAAAGAAAAAGACAGAGAAAGAAAACACGGCGTTCTCTCTGAAGTTAATTGGTTCTCATTGGCGTTGTGTAAAGCGTGCGGCGTGGAGCGGCGAGGAGGAGGAGGAGGAGGAGGAGGAGGAGGAGGCCTGCGTTCTGGTCTGGCTCGTCCTTTGTTAAGTTAATGGCTAAATATTTAATGTTCAGGGGCTCTAAAGATTAAAGGTAACATGTTGTCAGTATCATTGGAGGAACTTCAAAGGGTGTAAATTATGCATTTCCTGTAGCGGTGGAAGAAGAAGAAGAAGAAGAAGAAATCAAAGGACGTAATGAAGATTAAAGTTTGGAGGGCTACGTACGGAAGGGGAGTGAAGTGTCTCGGTGTGGAAAGGTTAATCTATTTTGAGAGTGCTTTATCTTATTAGAGCGTCATTGTTTTAATTCAATCTGTTCCGCCGTTCGTATATGGACCAGGAGTTATGAGACGAGGTTTACAAAGCAGGAAGTCAGGAGGCCATGAAATCACAGGAGCAATTAAAAGAACAACATGACTTTCACGAGCAATCCCACGACGGCCTGCCTGTGAATGTCAAGCTCCTAACAGTGGCTTTAATTAAGGCTGAATTGGAGTTGGGTTTAATTGTAGCTTTGTGTCAGGCGCACTAAACTCCGCGCGAGAGAGAGCGATCGATGGACGGCGCGTCGTTCAGGACCTCAGAGGATCATTGCTCTAAACGAGCGCGTTTAACATGCTCGCGCTCAGAAGCCGCGGGAAGGTCAGAGGGTCACGGATCGATAAGCGATGCGTGATCGATGCGCTATGACCAGCTGTGTTTGTCACGGGTCGCAGTGAGGATGCACCCGAGTTGAAAGGTCTAACCCTAACCCTCGTTTTTTACAGGGTACATTTTTCAGCTCACACAAAGCATATTTTATATATTATTTATTATTTACGGTTTTATATTCAAATTCATAAGCTCTCCTTGAATTACAGTCAATGCACATATTAAACTAGAGAACGAACGTCTGGCCGTCATCGTTCACTCATTGCTCCAAACCTCCATGACGCTCGGACCCAACATCCTCCAGAGGTCTGGAGAGGGGGAGTGCATGAGATATAAACGAGACCATGTTTCTGGACGAACTGTCCCTCGTTGTGTCCCGTCTGGCCCTGTGAGAAGCTCGTGACCTCCTCAAGAGTCCTCATCTCCAACACACGTCATCTGAACACTCTCCAGTGCAACTCAAGAGACGAACAGTCTCCCTCCTCCGCAGTCACTCCCTGATCGCCATGACTACTCCTTATCGGCGTCTGTCAATGATCCATAAAAAAGTCCCCACCATTACCTCGGTGTCAAGTGGCCCTAATAGTCCGATTTCATTAGAGTCAATGGTAGTGCGCGGAGCCATTTGGAAAAGTCAGACAGTCACGGCGCTCCGTGCGGCTGCAAATAGCCGGCTGGAATTGCAGCGCAAATGGTTCCACTCGCAGGACATAATGGCCAGTATGGCCGGTTTGACCTAACATGAAACTCCCGCCTGCGCCCGCAACCGATCGCACATCTGTGCATTACTCCGGCTCGTTCTGATGATGTCATTGCCAAGTGCTCTCCGCGGAATTCACCATTCTGCAGGATTATGGGGTCGTCTTCAGGTGGGACGGGGAAGACACACATCTGCTGGTGTTTCACTGCACAACCTGAACAACCTGCTTTCCTCAAACTAACGGGTGAGGAACTTTATACTGGATGAACTCCTGGCAGAAAGAATACTGACATCATCATTCATCCGCAAACGTCATTAATTAAATCATACGGAAACATCATGTGAGGAGTGTAAAAGGCAGTTGCCTTTTACAACACACAGTAAATATTGACAAATCCCTGTCTGTTGATTCTCCTATTGATCATAAAGTGTTTGTGTGTGAGTGAGTGAGTGAGTGAGTGAGTGTGTGTATTCATCTGAATGAATGTGTGAGTGTGTGTGTGTGTGCGTGTGTGTGTGAGTGAGTGAGTGTGTGTGTGTGTGTGTGTGTGTTCATCTGAATGAACTGTAACTCAGTCAGAAGTGTGTGGAAAGCAGACGCCGTTCCCTCCATCAACACCGAGTTCACCTTGAAGAAAGAGAGAAGGATTGACCCAGCGGAGGTCAAGACGAATTGCAGACTTCATTGAATCCGATTAGGAGAGAGGTGCTGTAATAATGTCAAACGTGTGGAAAACGATGCTTTTTTTGTGTGCAAGTTGTATTCCTTCAGCTTCCACTGCTTCTCCTTTGTTTGCTCTATGGCAGTGTTTCCCGTCTCCTCCTCACACACACCTGACCAGCAGCTCATCAGTGCAGATGAGACGAGAGTGAGATGAGAGGAGTGTGAGATGAGAGAAGTGAGAGGAGTTTG
>JAWRVZ010000865.1:45000-60340 GCA_037043235.1 Rhodeus uyekii
CCCCTCTTCCATCCCTTTCCTCCAGTGTTTGCTCGCGTGTGGTTCTGGGTTCAAGGGTGACGCAGCTTTGACAGCTATACCTGTCAGTCTAAAGCGGCCAGATAACCTTCTGTCCTAACAGAGCGCTTTCAATAGTCGGCTATTTTCCCTCCCTACACACACACTCATTCTTCTGGAGATGGAAAAAAATCCTATCTTCCATTTATTCCTGTATAGCCGCTTTGCCTCAATCTCAAACACATGAATAGCAATTAAATTGATTCTTTTTACCCTTTTCCCCGTTTTTTCTTCTTCCCCAGGCCGAGTTTGCAGCCCAATCTACCTTGGGTTTGTGCGCTCCTATCTCAGAGACAAGCCCTCAAAGAGCCGCTGAACGGATCTTTATCAGACAGTGAATTAACACTTAGTCTTCCATCCGGTGGTTGTATCCAGCCGGGGAAGGGGACACCTTGAGAATGAAGAGAGGACCTTGCAGCTTAGCGCAGGAGAACCCTAGTGCTGACCCGGCACTCTTCACAGAGAGAGAGAGATAACAATCACACATTGGCACTGGACTGAACAATTACCTGCTAAGTAAAGGTCATTTGCGTCAGTGGAGCAGCATTACAGGGGAGAGACACCGCTGGTATTTACTGACATACCGCATGATATCAGCTAAGAGGAGGAGCGAGAGACAATTAGGTACATGTATACACACACACACACACACTCTCTTACCAAAATACTGCAGCCAGACAAGGGCTGCTCATTCATCTGCTCATTTAACATGATAAACGTTCTGCAATCCTGACTGAAGCGCGCTTTACTCATTCAGCTTCATTTGCGGGTGCTGTAACTGAACCCATAACGCTAATAAAATATACACACTCTGTGTCTCATGTGTGGCCGTCACGGTCTCCTGAAGAAAAACCATTCAAGTTCATTAGAAACAACGTGGCTGAAAATGGTGATAAACCACAGCGTTGTTTAGGACCGAAAACTTCAGACTGAGTGAAAACTATAACAGTGATGGAGGACATGATGATACAATCACATCGCATTCATATTCATGCTTTTATCAGCTGCTTTTATCATCGCATTCAAGAAACATTGACATTCTAATCAGTGCTTGCTTTCCCTGGGAATCGAACCCATGACCTTGATGTTGCAAGTGCCACTCTCTCCTGTAAGACACACAGGAAATTAGCTTGAGATGTCCAGCACATGCTTATGGCAGCAGCTCCTGGACTCACTCTCCTGCAAGAGTTCAGCTACAATCTTAATTAAACAAACCAAGCAAACACAACCACCAAAGCAATCAGGATCACCAGAATCCTCCGATTGGATCCGGACACTGGCTCTCCAGAAGCAGGATTGGACGTAACCAGCCTATGGCAATATGGCAACCGTGTTAAAATATTTACACCGGCATTCACCAGACACGCACAACTGCACTGTGTTACAAACAAAACTGTGAGAAATTGTCATCCTTTACAGAATATCCCAAAAAATATGAGCTCCGGAAAAATAAACAACTGTAAAAACATACATCTTTTCATCTCTAATTGCTTTGCACTTTATCCATTCCCAAATCCCTGAATTACGGAGCAGTCTGTGTACCACCACAACAACACACACACAAACACAGGCATACACAGAAACATACTCTTTTCTCCCGACAGCATGCCCCATTAATCTTCCTGCAGGCCCATTCTCAGTGGGGTTCACCCAGGTGCGGGGGGGCACTGGGGCAAGAGTTAAGGCAAGACCCGGGTCTGATACCGGCTCCAGGAGCATTAGCCGGTGAGCCTGAGGAGAACGAGAGGCCTGGTGGGGGCCGGGGGGAGAGCACAGCTTTGGACTAGACAGAGCCCCGCTGACCTAGGGGTCTAAATTAAGAGCCAGGAGAGGAGCGCTTGATTTCACATCCCCTCAATGACACGCCTGACAGGATGATGTAAGAGGGAGTAAACGTGAGAGCCTCACCTTTAAGTCTGCCCTGTAACCAATGGACCACAGCAGAGGAGAGAGAAAGAAAGACAAATGCTGTGTTTGAACACACACACACACGGCTCAAAGCAACACAGTATGGCGTATGAACACACTATGCAAATTTCCTGCATGTATGCTATACCCAGATGACCTTAAAGATGTCAAAATGTTGAGTAAACAACCAAAGCTTACTAGCTCAGCTACTATTGGCCACAATCCAACGAATACATTTTGTTTTTTAACTTAAAAAAAGGGAAGTAATGGAAATATCTGGACAAAGAGAATTCAGGCCTTTTCTTTTGTTGAAGGAGGTCCTTGCTTTCGAACGTTCGTTAGGGGTCGTGTCCACTGAAGGACATACAGCACTAACAGAAGACATCATGATTTGGACGGGCTGTGACTGAGCAGCAAAGCGGTCACAGCTCTAAATGAATAGCCACTGGCCACTCAACACTTGGACAACCCAATCTTCTGCCACATTTGGCACTATGGGTGTTCAAACGAGTCGAGTAATACAGCGATGGTGTTCAAACGAGTCGAGTAACACAGCGATGGTGTTCAAACGCGTCGAGTAACACAGCGATGGTGTTCAAACGCGTCGAGTAATACAGCGATGGTGTTCAAACGAGTCGAGTAACACAGCGATGGTGTTCAAACGAGTCGAGTAACACAGCGATGGTGTTCAAACGCGTCGAGTAACACAGCGATGGTGTTCAAACGCGTCGAGTAACACAGCGATGGTGTTCAAACGCGTCGAGTAACACAGCGATGGTGTTCAAACGAGTCGAGTAATACAGCGATGGTGTTCAAACGCGTCGAGTAACACAGCGATGGTGTTCAAACGAGTCGAGTAACACAGCGATGGTGTTCAAACGCGTCGAGTAATACAGCGATGGTGTTCAAACGCGTCGAGTAATACAGCGATGGTGTTCAAACGCGTCGAGTAATACAGCGATGGTGTTCAAACGAGTCGAGTAACACAGCGATGGTGTTCAAACGCGTCGAGTAACACAGCGATGGTGTTCAAACGCGTCGAGTAATACAGCGATGGTGTTCAAACGAGTCGAGTAACACAGCGATGGTGTTCAAACGAGTCGAGTAATACAGCGATGGTGTTCAAACGAGTCGAGTAATACAGCGATGGTGTTCAAACGCGTCGAGTAATACAGCGATGGTGTTCAAACGCGTCGAGTAATGTCGAGTAATACAGCGATGGTGTTCAAACGCGTCGAGTAACACAACGATGGTGTTCAAACGCGTCGAGTAACACAGCGATGGTGTTCAAACGAGTCGAGTAACACAGCGATGGTGTTCAAACGAGTCGAGTAACACAGCGATGGTGTTCAAACGAGTCGAGTAACACAGCGATGGTGTTCAAACGAGTCGAGTAACACAGCGATGGTGTTCAAACGAGTCGAGTAACACAGCGATGGTGTTCAAACGAGTCGAGTAACACAGCGATGGTGTTCAAACGAGTCGAGTAACACAGCGATGGTGTTCAAACGCGTCGAGTAACACAGCGATGGTGTTCAAACGAGTCGAGTAACACAGCGATGGTGTTCAAACGCGTCGAGTAACACAGCGATGGTGTTCAAACGCGTCGAGTAACACAGCGATGGTGTTCAAACGAGTCGAGTAACACAGCGATGGTGTTCAAACGAGTCGAGTAACACAGCGATGGTGTTCAAACGAGTCGAGTAACACAGCGATGGTGTTCAAACGAGTCGAGTAACACAGCGATGGTGTTCAAACGAGTCGAGTAACACAGCGATGGTGTTCAAACGCGTCGAGTAACACAGCGATGGTGTTCAAACGAGTCGAGTAACACAGCGATGGTGTTCAAACGCGTCGAGTAACACAGCGATGGTGTTCAAACGAGTCGAGTAACACAGCGATGGTGTTCAAACGAGTCGAGTAACACAGCGATGGTGTTCAAACGAGTCGAGTAACACAGCGATGGTGTTCAAACGAGTCGAGTAACACAGCGATGGTGTTCAAACGAGTCGAGTAACACAGCGATGGTGTTCAAACGCGTCGAGTAATTCGATGTAATTCGAGTAATTCGCGTCGATGGTGTTCAAACGAGTCGAGTAATACAGCGATGGTGTTCAAACGCGTCGAGTAATACAGCGATGGTGTTCAAACGCGTCGAGTAATACAGCGATGGTGTTCAAACGCGTCGAGTAATACAGCGATGGTGTTCAAACGAGTCGAGTAACACAGCGATGGTGTTCAAACGAGTCGAGTAACACAGCGATGGTGTTCAAACGAGTCGAGTAACACAGCGATGGTGTTCAAACGAGTCGAGTAACACAGCGATGGTGTTCAAACGAGTCGAGTAACACAGCGATGGTGTTCAAACGAGTCGAGTAACACAGCGATGGTGTTCAAACGAGTCGAGTAACACAGCGATGGTGTTCAAACGAGTCGAGTAACACAGCGATGGTGTTCAAACGAGTCGAGTAACACAGCGATGGTGTTCAAACGAGTCGAGTAACACAGCGATGGTGTTCAAACGCGTCGAGTAACACAGCGATGGTGTTCAAACGCGTCGAGTAACACAGCGATGGTGTTCAAACGCGTCGAGTAACACAGCGATGGTGTTCAAACGAGTCGAGTAACACAGCGATGGTGTTCAAACGCGTCGAGTAACACAGCGATGGTGTTCAAACGCGTCGAGTAACACAGCGATGGTGTTCAAACGAGTCGAGTAACACAGCGATGGTGTTCAAACGAGTCGAGTAACACAGCGATGGTGTTCAAACGAGTCGAGTAACACAGCGATGGTGTTCAAACGAGTCGAGTAACACAGCGATGGTGTTCAAACGAGTCGAGTAATACAGCGATGGTGTTCAAACGAGTCGAGTAACACAGCGATGGTGTTCAAACGAGTCGAGTAATACAGCGATGGTGTTTGCGTTGGTTGGGGGGTGGGGAGGACGTGAGGGAAATTAGATAAAATTAGGGGATGTCCTAAAAGGTTGAAAAACTTCAAAGTAGTCTATAGTAGGTGGATAAATAAGCAAGTAGGTGGGAGAGAGAGAGATAAACAAGCTCTTTCATGGGGAAAAAAACTGGA
This sequence comes from Rhodeus uyekii, assembly GCA_037043235.1. NCBI lineage: Eukaryota > Metazoa > Chordata > Actinopteri > Cypriniformes > Acheilognathidae > Rhodeus > Rhodeus uyekii. The sequence continues at coordinate 50,051 of JAWRVZ010000865.1, forward strand.
AAATGTAGGAAAAGCTGAGAGACCCTGAGAGCCTGGCTGACATATTCTTGGGGAAACGGCTTTTCCGTTCCAGAAAAGCCTGGTTTAACTCTATATAGTCATTGATATAATCAGTCATCAATAGAATCATCTTCTCATAAACATTTGGCAAATATTGTAAGACTCCACCATCAGTTTAGTGGCGTCAAACTAATCAGTTCAGTGTGCAAGCCGGGACCGTCTTTTATTGTTCTAGTGCCGGACTAACTGCCAAGACAAGAGTCATCTTTATGAAGAATGATACTCAGCTTTCCAGAAAAGGAGAGGTTGTATAAAGCCCCAGGAATACAAGGGGCGATGCTGTCAAGAAATGTCCCTGGCATTTTACGAAGAGCAAGATATCTGCTTTCCTTGAGTTGGTCAGCATTTACAAATGTTTATCTTACACCGTCACAGACCTGACATGAAAAGAACAGCTTGAAATGGACCAATGAGGCAGATAACACAAAAGAGGCACTTAACAGGCCGTCTAAACAGACTAAACAAAGCTCAGAATGTGCAGTAATGGACAAGAGGCCGTTCAGGGTCCTCGTTGGGAAGGGTCAACAAACAGCAACACAGATTCGTATTGAAGGATGATGCCATCTCTAAACCTTCTGAGATCTCGACCAAGTCAACGATGCCTGGCAGGAAGACCGTCATAGATGAACTGGGTACAAGGACAAGTGTGAGAAGCCAGGGTTGAAAAACTGTCAACAGCTGAACAATTACCTCCACAGATCCTCATTACCCATGAATGAGCAGCACCTACAAAACAAAGCATCCTCTCATTCTACCATTCATATCTTCAATAGCAGTGTTTCCTAACCCTGGCACACCTAATAATGCAACAAATCCACTAGAATCAACTCACCCGGTCATTCACAGAGCAAAATCTGAACTAGATGTTTCGGAAAACCTCACAGTATTGAGTAATGAGATGCTCTAGATGAGCTGGATATATGAGCTAACAACAAAACAAAACAAACGGATACAGAGTTCATCTTAAGTGACTTGCATGTCATATTTTCATTTTGTTTGGTGTTTTTGTGTAAAGTTGCCATGGTTCAGTCTTGTGTTCAGTGCCTTTCTACCGTTCAGATGAGCTCACTTTGAGAGGAACAGCCAGACCGGGGGAGAGAAAGAGTGTGAGAGAAAGACAGAAGGGTGAATGAACAAGGAAACGTCCCCCAGGTAGCTTCGTCTTTCACGCCTTGCTTCTCTCTTGCGACTCAGAACAACGAATGTCTGTGTTGTATTTTGTCCTCCGTCGTTCATCCGTTGTTCAAAGCCTCTCTTCACAGAGTTTCCCCTCCCATTCATACCTCAGTTTGCCTCCACACGTAAAAAGACCTCTATCTCTCTCTCCACGCTTTACTTTTCCCTGTTGTTTTCATATGAATGAAATACTCAATGCTAGTCAAGAAAGAAAGGACGGACAAAATCTTTTTTATTTTTGTGGAAACTGTTAGATGTGTAAGAGGAACCGAGAGCAGGGTTGGCCTGATCTAGTCATTCTGAAGACTTATTTCTCTTCACCAATCTCTGATGATGGTTGGAGTTAAACTGGGTCTGAGGATCTTTCATTACTTGGTCTAAATCATTACTATTTTCCTTTTTTACACAGATTGTACTTTATTGTTTTAAGGTTTCATGGACTCACTCCCGGGACATGAACTCCTCTCCTTGTAGAGAAAGAGAAAATAACGGAAGGGTCAAGTCCATTTAGACTGGTAATTGAAGCAGAAAAAAATAGCTTGAGCTCACATCATTTCTTGTCTTTCTCTTCCTCTATTTCTCTCTCTCTCCTCTCTCACTCAAGCGCTGACATTGACTAGCACACTGCAGCCCAGCAGTAAATAATTGATGTTTGCGGGAGGCCGAGTCTATAGGTTACCAGCACTGCAGTGAACCCGCAGAGCAAATGTGCAGTTTGGAGCGAGTGTTAGGAAGTGCAGGAGCGAGCGCTCAGACGTGTGGGATTGTGTGCCCGGCGTCACCTGATCAAGCCCAGCGTCCCACTGCGGTGCTGCTCATCCACACAGAACCGACGCCGAGAGCGCTTTCACTTTCCCACAACTCAATTCTGCTCGTGAAGACTCGCCTCCCTCTCAATCCATCAGTTCAATGATATCACCATAAAAACAGCCTGTACATCAACATTTCTGAGGCGTAATCAAGCCCTCGTTGTGATTAGTGGGTCAGGTGTATTTGGACACACGGTCACAAACAATGAAGCCTTAAAGTGTATGAATTTCAAACCAACTTTTCATCACCGGCGACTCCAGAAACATGACTCAGAGTTCACAGTTATGATGAATAACCACGAGCTGACGGCTGAAAACCAAACTGTCCCGCAACAAAATACATTTGTCTTAATTCTAAAAAACCTTTATATTGCTAAGCTAAATATAACAAACCATAGAATTCTTTCATTTTTTATAAAAGACACATCCACATATGGGAGAGGAAGAAGTTAAATCATACTGACTTCTGAAATCAAACGTATGTTTTTTTCATTTAGTATCAATCATTAAATTGTACCTTTTTGCACAAACAAACGCAGATTTACAGAATTACTAGAGACGGAAGTTGCAGTTCATGAACACAGATCACTAACGCTCCTCAAAGTATTCAGGCTTCAGCTTGAAAAGCTCTCGAAATTGACAAGTACAAGAGACTCCTTTTAAAAGCCCTTTTTAAATAAACTCCAGCCATTTTTGTATCCCCACGCGGATCCAGGCGCTACTTTTAACACGCAACGCGCACACGCACGCTAAAGTGCACTTCCTCCCCAGTGCATGCGGTGTTTGAAGAATCAAATCCTGCTCATTATAGCATGTGTATGTGTCTAAGACCAGGGATATCCTCTCTCCCTAAACGCGCCTCGCCCCGCCAATCGCATTGACTGCAGCGCTCATGTCTTATGCATGAGGGTACGTCTGCGGACAACTGCGGGACCGCACACACTTTCATATTCTAATGCGATGAGAGGAGGGGTGTTTGTAAAGCCCTGGTATTACAGGGCAGTGGCTCAACACGACCCGACTGCAAACGGGCCGCTCCGCCGTCCAGCGCCGCATTAAAAAAACAACAAATATACAAAACAGCGCGAGGAGAAGGAGGCCGGGAAGCACGGCAGGCTTTGCGTGGGATAAAGTGTGCTGAGGACTGCAATAAACCAAAGCTGGGGAGATTTTGGCAGAGAGGGAGGGAGAGAAATGAAATGATTTCAGGAATTGATTCCTGAAATCAAACGTCTGTTTTATGCAGATCTGGTTTCTGTGAGCTTTCTCAACACTTGATTTGTCTTGTGGCTCCACACTGGATACACACAGCACATCACATGGACAGAACATGGACAGAAAACACACGGAATAGTGCAGTTTAAACACTGGACCTTCTTAGCCGGTTCACCAGGAGAACCAGCAGTGTGGAGAATAATCGATGACAAATGTATTTGAAACCAAAGAGCTTGTTGAATTGAAGCTAATTGGAAAACAAGATGCATTGCATTAACCTTGCTTGGTTGAAATACAAGATGGCTGTATATTTAAGCTGTGAATATTTCAATTCAAAACCTTGCGCTCGTGTTAAATGGATAAAAATCCAATAATCCATATTCACATTTCACTTATTTAGTCCATTTAAAAGTACAGCCTATTATGGTCAACAGACAGTTTTATTTTGCAGTCGAGGCAAGCGACAGCTGAGGAAGAGCAGAGCATCAGGTCATTCATTCACAAAAACACATTCACAGATGTGGAGGAAGACGTCGCCGTATGTGAAGATCATCATGCAGAAAAGCTGATGGAGACGTTCAGGTTTAATCCATTGTCTTCCTGGTTAAACTCCAATAGACTAATACAAGACCAGACTCAGCAGATGCACTCAGAACTTCCTGCCAATAGAAACGCTTTCTGTGATATTTGCGTTAATATCCAGGGCTCATCTGCGGAACTGCACAGTGCATTAGGCTGAATGTGGTCTTCATGTGCTGTATGCATCTGACACTGGTAAACACATTTCTAATGAAGACAGTCGTAAACCAGCTGTGACGTGTTCGTGTCAGAGTGATGATGCGTAACAAAATAAACATTATATTTCACTACCGATTGAGACATATTCATTTTGATAACAATCAACAATGCAATTGAAAACAGCCCTAAAAGTACAATCATGTTATGTCTTTTTACAATTAGTGTAATTCAGCCTGCATTTCTATTTCAAATAGATTTGCCATTATTTTACTTCCATATAGCAATGGCAAATTGATGAAGATTAAAGCCATTCCTGCTCTCTGATTCACAGCTCATGGCAGGAGAACACTGCTTCAGTCTCGCTCCGATCACACACTTGAACACAAGATGCTCGAGAGCTGTGCTGTTCCATAAGCGTGCTGTCGATGAATGTCAAGACTGAAACTCAGGCAGCTGAAGATAATCCCCGTTTGTTCTGTTTGAACTGCGCAAAGTTAATGACAGCAACTAATTCTCACAGAAGCATGAAGAGTGATTGAATGCAGTCTTCATTATGAGCATGAAATCACTCGTGTGCTCAACGTTACAGCGAACTCTGAATGTGATTGGCAGCAAATGTGATGAGATTCAGAGAAATATGTAGAGACTTGTCAGTCGTGAGGGTCTGCAACCATCAGGAAGACTTCCGTTAAAACCGGATAAGGCGGTTAAAGTGGGATGAAAACACGTAACACAGCAATCCAGCCTATTTGCAACTTGATAAAAACAGCTGCCAAAACAATTATGAGCAATCAAAAGACCGTGAATATGATTGATTGTCTCCTAACAAGGTCTGGCAGGATTGGATGGTGAGCAAACTATCAGCTCTCACTACATGCCGGAATAAAGGTCTGAGCGACTTCGGCAAGGGTCGTTTGCTCTGGCGAGGCGACGGTCAGAGAGCCCGTGAGAAGTTACCTACGGTGTCTGAGACTCGTCCAGTGAAGGCCAGCAGAAGTCACACCTATGGTCACAACACATGCGTGGCCGCAGACTGACCAGAGCGCTCCTGATCTCCTCACTGGGATGTGCTGGACCCGCAGCCATGACATGATCCGTGTGAAGACGCGCTGTTCTGTTAGATCCTCAGCTCAAGGGCTGGCCATCACAACCGCACAGAGCAAACAATATTTCAAAGGGAGGAAAAATGCATTTTAATCCTGCGCTTTCATCGTTTCATTAATGCATCAGGCAATTGAAAAATTACACTCTTGACTATGGTGTATTTCAAGCAGCTAGAGGAGGAAAACCAATGAAGACGACAAAGAAGATTATAAACGAATAACAAAGGCTGTTTGGCGCTCCTGGAGACAGGGAAAAAAAGGCAATATTTTCTGTGCATTTCATATGGAAACGCAAAAATTGAATTTTCCTTTTAATACTGGGATTATACAAACAGGGAAAAAGCTTGAATAAATATTCTAAATGGAAATGGATTTTGCATTCGACATATATTATCTCTCTCCATTTTTTTATTAACACAAACAGGAGTTCCAGCCGCAAAATGCCTTTATCTTTGAACAATAAAGATTTACATTACATTAACATGCCGATCTAAATCTAAACAACAAATCACTTCCAACACGGCGTTCTGCGTTCAGATGGAAATATTTATGAACGCATGTTTCAGTTTTGTCTGCTAAAAGAAAACCAAACAATAATAAAGAAATAAATAAGACCCACATATTTACATCAAAACTAATTATGCAATGCTAAAGAATATGCATAATAACTAAACTATGTTAAACAATAATGATGCTGTGTGATGTTGCAGGTTTGCAGAGCGTAAGCAGACTGCCGCTGATTGTGAGATCGCATCGCTCCGGCGTTTATTGTCAGTTATGACAGACTCGGGAGATTTATATCCCACAGAAATCCTGCATCATCCAACCATTTACCTTTCCTGAAAACACCTCGTTTCCCGCGGCACAGATCCAAACAAAAGCCAGACGGATGGAGGAAAGATCCGGCCGCGGTTCTGCGCTCAACGGCGCCTTACGCACAGATATATTAATAAGGTATTATGCACAATAACAGTTTTATGGATTTTAAATGGCCATCATTCACAAACAGAGTGCGCAACTATCACATGGAAGGGGAATTTTATAACCCTTTAATGTAAGTCTCTCTCTCTTTTCTCTCGTTCATCTGAGACGCATTGGAGATGTTTTATTGATGGAGATGCAGGACAGATTAAAACGGCATTACCCAAAGCAGAGAGAAACCTCTTTAATGATCAATCAAGCACACGTGAAGTCATTTCTGCATTCTTCAGGAGGCTGGCGGTCTCCGAGCTCTGCAGCGCTGAGGTTAACGGCAGCAAACTCAACCTCACGTTCCTTTACACAGATAAACGTTTAAAACCTGAGCTTTACTCCATCACAGCGTCTGAGATAAACTAGCATTGATTTCTATACTCCATCTCCAAATGAAAACTCTTCTGGTGTCAAACCCCCTGAAACTGAACACGCTTTTACAGCAAACACACGCTATTCTGATCAAAGGTCAAAGTAAAGACATTTACAACATTGAAATAAAGATTCTTTTGAACCTTCCTTTCCTGAAAGTATCCTGAAAAAATATTGTCAGTTTCCATAGAAATATTGAACTTGAATTTCTTGAGCATCAAAACATCACGATTAGAGAAGATCATTTATCATCTAATAAATTCAGCTTTAATCACAGGAATAAATGACACTTTATTATATATTCACAGAGAAAACAGCTGTTTTACACTGATATAATATTACACTGTTTTACTGTATTTATTATCTAATAAATTCAGCTTTAATCACAGGAATAAATGACACTTTATTATATATTCACATAGAAAACAGCTGTTTTACACTGATATAATATTACACTGTTTTACTGTATTTATCATCTAATAAATTCAGCTTTAATCACAGGAATAAATGACACTTTACTATATATTCACATAGAAAACAGCTGTTTTACACTGATATAATATTACACTGTTTTACTGTATTTATCATCTAATAAATTCAGCTTTAATCACAGGAATAAATGACACTTTACTATATATTCACATAGAAAACAGCTGTTTTACACTGATATAATATTACACTGTTTTACTGTATTTATCATCTAATAAATTCAGCTTTAATCACAGGAATAAATGACACTTTACTATATATTCACATAGAAAACAGCTGTTTTTACACTGATATAATATTACACTGTTTTACTGTATTTATCATCTAATAAATTCAGCTTTAATCACAGGAATAAATGACACTTTACTATATATTCACACAGAAAACAGCTGTTTTACACTGATATAATATTACACTGTTTTACTGTATTTATTATCTAATAAATTCAGCTTTAATCACAGGAATAAATGACACTTTACTATATATTCACATAGAAAACAGCTGTTTTACACTGATATAATATTACACTGTTTTACTGTATTTATCATCTAATAAATTCAGCTTTAATCACAGGAATAAATGACACTTTACTATATATTCACACAGAAAACAGCTGTTTTACACTGATATAATATTACACTGTTTTACTGTATTTATTATCTAATAAATTCAGCTTTAATCACAGGAATAAATGACACTTTACTATATATTCACATAGAAAACAGCTGTTTTACACTGTATAATATTACACTGTTTTACTGTATTTATTATCTAATAAATTCAGCTTTAATCACAGGAATAAATGACACTTTACTATATATTCACATAGAAAACAGCTGTTTTACACTGATATAATATTACACTGTTTTACTGTATTTATTATCTAATAAATTCAGCTTTAATCACAGGAATAAATGACACTTTACTATATATTCACATAGAAAACAGCTGTTTTACACTGATATAATATTACACTGTTTTACTGTATTTATCATCTAATAAATTCAGCTTTAATCACAGGAATAAATGACACTTTACTATATATTCACATAGAAAACAGCTGTTTTACACTGATATAATATTACACTGTTTTACTGTATTTATCATCTAATAAATTCAGCTTTAATCACAGGAATAAATGACACTTTACTATATATTCACATAGAAAACAGCTGTTTTACACTGATATAATATTACACTGTTTTACTGTATTTATCTATCTAATAAATTCAGCTTTAATCACAGGAATAAATGACACTTTACTATATATTCACATAGAAAACAGCTGTTTTACACTGATATAATATTACACTGTTTTACTGTATTTATCATCTAATAAATTCAGCTTTAATCACAGGAATAAATGACACTTTACAATATATTCACATATAAAACAGCGGTTTTACACTGATATAATATTACACTGTTTTACTGTATTTATTATCTAATAAATTCAGCTTTAATCACAGGAATAAATGACACTTTACTATATATTCACATAGAAAACAGCTGTTTTACACTGATATAATATTACACTGTTTTACTGTATTTATCATCTAATAAATTCAGCTTTAATCACAGGAATAAATGACACTTTACTATATATTCACATAGAAAACAGCTGTTTTACACTGATATAATATTACACTGTTTTACTGTATTTATCATCTAATAAATTCAGCTTTAATCACAGAAATAAATGACACTTTATTATATATTCACACAGAAAACAGCTGTTTTACACTGATATAATATTACACTGTTTTACTGTATTTATCATCTAATAAATTCAGCTTTAATCACAGGAATAAATGACACTTTACTATATATTCACACAGAAAACAGCTGTTTTACACTGATATAATATTACACTGTTTTACTGTATTTATCATCTAATAAATTCAGCTTTAATCACAGGAATAAATGACACTTTACTATATATTCACATAGAAAACAGCTGTTTTACACTGATATAATAATACACTGTTTTACTGTATTTATCATCTCTAATAAATTCAGCTTTAATCACAGGAATAAATGACACTTTACTATATATTCACATAGAAAACAGCTGTTTTACACTGATATAATATTACACTGTTTTACTGTATTTATCATCTAATAAATTCAGCTTTAATCACAGGAATAAATGACACTTTACTATATATTCACATAGAAAACAGCTGTTTTACACTGATATAATATTACACTGTTTTACTGTATTTATCATCTAATAAATTCAGCTTTAATCACAGGAATAAATGACACTTTACTATATATTCACATAGAAAACAGCTGTTTTACACTGATATAATATTACACTGTTTTACTGTATTTATCATCTAATAAATTCAGCTTTAATCACAGGAATAAATGACACTTTACTATATATTCACATAGAAAACAGCTGTTTTACACTGATATAATATTACACTGTTTTACTGTATTTATCATCTAATAAATTCAGCTTTAATCACAGGAATAAATGACACTTTACTATATATTCACATAGAAAACAGCTGTTTTACACTGATATAATATTACACTGTTTTACTGTATTTATTATCTAATAAATTCAGCTTTAATCACAGGAATAAATGACACTTTACTATATATTCACATAGAAAACAGCTGTTTTACACTGATATAATATTACACTGTTTTACTGTATTTATCATCTAATAAATTCAGCTTTAATCACAGGAATAAATGACACTTTACTATATATTCACACAGAAAACAGCTGTTTTACACTGATATAATATTACACTGTTTTACTGTATTTATTATCTAATAAATTCAGCTTTAATCACAGGAATAAATGACACTTTACTATATATTCACATAGAAAACAGCTGTTTTACACTGATATAATATTACACTGTTTTACTGTATTTATCATCTAATAAATTCAGCTTTAATCACAGGAATAAATGACACTTTACTATATATTCACACAGAAAACAGCTGTTTTACACTGATATAATATTACACTGTTTTACTGTATTTATTATCTAATAAATTCAGCTTTAATCACAGGAATAAATGACACTTTACTATATATTCACACAGAAAACAGCTGTTTTACACTGATATAATATTACACTGTTTTACTGTATTTATCATCTAATAAATTCAGCTTTAATCACAGGAATAAATGACACTTTACTATATATTCACATAGAAAACAGCTGTTTTACACTGATATAATATTACACTGTTTTACTGTATTTATCATCTAATAAATTCAGCTTTAATCACAGGAATAAATGACACTTTACTATATATTCACATAGAAAACAGCTGTTTTACACTGATATAATATTACACTGTTTTACTGTATTTATCATCTAATA
>JAWRVZ010000866.1:0-60085 GCA_037043235.1 Rhodeus uyekii
CTCTTTCATCTACAGTTTAGATGTTTGAAATGATGCATGTGTGTGTAAATGTTTCTATTAGGGGTGTGCAATACTGAAAAATAATGATATATCTACATTTTCTGGACTTTTTAACGATATTTAGATGATATTTTATGTTTATTGTGTTGGTGTCTGAGCAGGTTTAGGTTTAAAGTTTAACTTTATTGTATTTTTTTTAAACCTGCACCATCTTTTGTGTCGAAATTCTTAGCTTTAATCAATAAGTTAAATTAGAATAATAACTCAACAGGGCTGTTACCAATCAAATAAAACCAAATAAATGAAAAACGTGTTTTCGTGTTTCGTTTCGTGTTTTATTGGTTGGATTGTGTGACTCACGGATGTCAATCAGGAGCTTGTAGGAGCATTTCCCGACGAATCCGCCGTCTCTGATCCGGGCCGGTCCGAGGTTCTGATCCGAGGAGAAGCGAGAGTGAATCCTGCGGCAGATCTGCATGAAGAGAACGGCAGCGGCGCCCTGCAGAAACACACACACGACACACACATTTAGATTAGAAATGAACAGGTGTGTTCCTGTGTTCTGATTGGTCAATCCGAAAGTGACGCACCCATCCCACCGCGTCCAGAGCGGAGTATCTGTGCAGACCAGAGGAGCAGAACTGAGACGTTCGTTTCCGCTTCTGATCATCCTGACCCCTCTGAGAACTGAGAGAGAGAGAGAGAGAGAGAGAGAGGAAGAGAGATAGAGAGTAGGAGAGAGAGAGAGATTGTAAATTCCCAAATTGTTATCAGATTCATGTATGACGTCACAGATCACGTATGACGTCACAGATTCATGCATGATGCCACAGATCATGCATGACGTCACAGATCACGCGTGTGTCCGGTACCTGCTGCTGTCAGTCGCGTGTCGTCCGCCGGTCAGGATGGAGGAGTTGATGACCTCGTCCTCCACGTGATGACCCTGCGAGAGCCGCAGCGGAGCGTTTCCATGACAGCGGCTCAACACTGAGAGAGAAAAGTGTTTATGAACCCATAAACTCAACAACACCTGCACACATTTCCTGCACAACGTCAACATTCACACTGTTATGAAACATTTGATTCACAAAAGTGTCCATTTATAAATTCATGTGTTCAGAAGGACTCGCTGCGATTTCTAGTGTTTGTTATGGAAGTCTTTGCATGTATTTACTTGTGTGTGTGAGAGAGAGAGAGAGAGAGAGAGAGAGAGTGTGTGTGTGTGTGTGTGTGTGTGTGTGTGTGTGTAAGAGAGAGTGTTTCATCTCTCACACTTTATCATTAATCACACATAATGAATCTCTCACACATTTGTTTTGATCACGTCTGACAAAAACTGAAATTGTTCTCAGACTTATTGAAATTTTTTATTAAGATGCACTGAAAATGAAACTGACACGCAACTGCAGGAAGAGCGAATGCATCAGTGTTACTGTAACAGCCGATGCTGATCAATATCCTCACCTCTGCCCACGAGACTCTGAATCCTCCACATGTGTGTCGCTGTTGCTGTTTTCGGTGTTTATGAAGAATAAACTCACGCCATGATGTTTCTGACAGTCACGAGTTACAGAAGGACGAGCGGCGGAAATGACGAGAAACACTGAACATGAGCATGAAGTTCAACACACTGCCGCCAGAGGCCCCCATACACACACACTCTCACACACACACAGTCACTGGTGGAAACCGTTCAAATGTACAGAACATGCTGGAATAAAGAACAAGTGAGATTCTTGAAAGGTTTAAACAGTCTTAATCTTTATTTCTCGCAAAAAAGGTATTCACACAGAGACAACGTCTAAGTATGAGAAAGCAAAGAAGAATTTTTCTAACCTTTTGAACAGGGCAGCTTTTATGAATTCTGCTATTATTTAACATCCATGCATTTATCAACTGCTTTTATCATCGCATTCAAAAAACACATTGACAATCTAATCAGTTCTTGCTTTCCCTGGGAATCGAACCCATGACCTTGATGTTGCAAGCGCTGCTCTCTACTGATAGACACACAGGAAAGCCGATATACTCCTGGAGAATCTGCACTCTGTAACTGAAGCGTGTTTATAAATCCTCATGCTATAATGAACTCAGCTTGCAAACAGAGCCTCCTTGTACACTTCATTATTGAAACGTGATCAAAACAAATTGTACAGTATTTATTCCAGTAAGTTTCAAACAAAAGAGAGTCACGCTTGCAATGGCAAGTTCAAGGCTTTATAGTCAAGGAATATAGCTTATAGCAAGGTTGCTTTAGTTTAACACTAACCTAACTCTCTCAATAAAGCATTAGCCTTTAAAGGGCCTTCTTTTTAAGTGCTACACAGTGGACTATTCACCTAAGATGTTTTTGTGCACATTTTATATGGTCAATGCCAATTTATTTGTTTCAGAAATGCAACCAAAATATAATTTTAATATTTTATTGCTCTCTCTGAAAAGTACAGATTCATTATTCACATTGGGACAATCGTTAAGTAAGGTACTTCAGATATAAAAAAAAAAAATAGTACAAATAATATAAAAAACATTTATGTCGCACACAACTGATTATCACTTCAAATTTTTCAGTTTCTTAAAAAATCTAAACTACGACATGCTCTCACTGAACAAATGCAGAATATGTTTTTCTGATAAGCACCCTGGAACTTGCATTGTTCGGGAAGCTAACTACATACAAACTGTCAGTTTAAATCTAAACTAAAAACCCTTTAACCCTGTAACGTGGCTCGTAATCTGAAGCCATTTGTTGGGTTTCCAGCTTTATTTCCAGTCTTGATGTGGGATGTGTTGTAGATTTAAATGCCTCTGCTGCCATTTGTTGGGTGTGCGCGCTCCCGCCCTGTCCCGGTGTGGTATCGGCTGCAGGGCATCGGTGTTTGTGCTTAAACCATTAGATCCTTCTGTCGCCATTTGTTGGGTGTCCAGGGTATCAATCTGTCCTGGGACAGGACATGCTTCAGCTTTAGATCTATCTGGTGCTGTAGTCTCATCATTTTCATGTTCTGGCTGATTTAGAGGAACAGTTTCTGTAGGTTGAGGATCACATATAGTTTGTGTCTCATCTCTTGATTGATTGTCACTGTCATTTGACTGTTGCTTTACTCCTTCATCTGACAGAGATTCAAAATGTTTCAATAGAGGTTGAGCACCATCTAGATTGTCACATTTTTGGGGGGTTTGCAGCTGTAAAAGAAAGAGACATGTTAACAACTGCCTATTTTCAACATTTATTTAGAAGCTTCAATTTTAAGCACCCTATTTCAAGCTAGCAGTATCAACAGTACAGTACAAGCACCACTTTTAGCACTTTTTTCAAGTATTTGAAGACTTGTACAACAGTGGATTTGAAATCAGGGTTAAAGGAAAGATCAAAGTAAAATGAAAATTCTCTCATTATTTACCCACCCTCATGCCATCTTACAAGTGCATACAATGGAAGTCAATGGGGACCAAAATTGTAGCACTCAAAAAACTACATAGTGGCAGTATAAAAGTAATCCATGTGTCTCAGTCTTCTGTCCATCTTCTGTGTTTTGATCCCTGTTGACTTGCATTGTGTAAGAGCTGGGAAATTCTATTAAAATATTAGTTGTGTTCATAAGAAGAAAGAAAGTCATACACATCTGGGATGGCATGAGAGGGAGTAAGTGATTCATTTACAAATTAATTTCATTTTTGGGTCAACTGCTCCTTTAGGAATGCAATTGTTCGACACTCAGCTCTGAATTATTTATATTGCTTTGTTTTCTTCTTAATAATATTTTTTTCATCAGAAATTAAAAAGGTCATCATAAGCCAAAGTTTTTGATTTGACCTCTCAGAAATTACAACAAAACCCACATTTATTTAGTCAGAGATAACATCTAACATTTGGTGTTGTGTTGTATTGCTCATATATTTTCTATTGACAATGTTTAGATATTTCCTTTTCGTTTTATTTATTTTAATTTTAATTTATTTTATATATTTTCCTATTTCCTTTTTATGAGTATACCCTTCAGATGGTTCATGTGTTTCTAGTTAGTAAATTAGTATCACTGAACACATACCTGACTCGATTTGTTCTTGTTTGTACAGAAGCAAGTAGGCGTCACTACAGAGGACGGGGGTTTTCAAATTAGGTATCTGGAAAAGGCAAAAGAGAGAGAGAGAAAACATTACAACACACCACATTAACAATCATATCTCAGCCATAATGCACTGATAGAATGAGAACATGTTCATTTATTCCACAACGTAAATATCTGCATATAAAGATCAGGATCCTGAAGGGACATGAAAAAAATTATATTGCAGTTCTTTTGTGTTTGCTTGTAAATGTTTTTATTCCCCTGAGAAGCTTTTGCAAAAGATAGCAAGCTTTGAAATATATTTTTTCCTCAGATCTCATATTTTTTAGCACCATGTCCCTTAAGGGGCTCCATAGTAGGATTTTGCTTCATCTCTAAGATTGTAATGTGCAAAAGTACTATCTGACAAAATTAAATCTATCATTACCATTAAAACACAAACTGATACTGATGCTCTGGCAAAATTAAGTGAACTCTTGAGAGATAATCTGTGATAACTGCAGGAATACTGCTGTATTAATGTCATTTTCTGCCTTCTGCACAACTATTAGTTCTTTAGTTGCATTACTGACAGAATTAATGCATGTTATTCTTTGTTTTCTATGGTATTTAATTAATTTACACAGCTTGGCACAATGAATTAATCAAATCCAAATTGATTGAATCCTACATAAAACACTTTCTTGTTTAGTTGTATTTATTCAGCAAGGATGTATTTAATTGAAAAAAGGAAACGTTTTTTCTCACGCGATCATGTCTTGTGACTTTCATGTAACGTGTGTCTTGTTTTCATTGGTTAATTGTCTTGTTCACTTGTTATCAGTTTTGTTTTCTCATTTGTTCATCCATCAGTTCATGAGTTCAGACTGATCTGTGTTTGAATGGATATAGTGCATGTCATTTAGAAATTTTGGGACAGTCCAGTGCCCCCATGATATATGCCATTAATGAACCGCAAAAGTGGTTCTAGAGCAGACAGTCTCTTCAGAGCAAATGTAAGAGCTACGATTACATCATTGTTTATTCGTGATTGGGCAGATTTGTTCAGCCCGCACTGCGCCGTCCTCAGTCTGCTTTGAGCATGATGAGGTGATGAGATCACACAAACAACATTTCTCATGTTTTACTTTCCTTTCTCAGTCCAGACATCTACATACATTCTGTTATCCACAACAATAAACTTTGCAGAGCAGCAGCAGTTCCAGTTGTCCTGTTTCTTCTTTTGCACTACACAACGCAGATTGTAAACGTGACCAGAAGAGGACGGGTCACAGTGACAACGATAGTGTTTATTTTATGGGGTCGGTTCACAATGGCATACTATGTTTAAGCCTGCTATTCATACTATTTCTCCCTTATCGTATTGAACAGTATTGAGCATATTCAAAGGAACGGTGTTTATTACATGTCTACAAAAACTAGGGCCACAAACATTCAATGACAGCCTGACATCTTAAACCGTCGGATCTATGTGTGTCACGATCTTTAGAGTTCTGTTTTGTCCTTGTCATGTGGTTCTTATTCTTCTATTTAAGCCCTCCTGTTTGCCATTTGAGTCTCGATCATGTTCTAGGTTTTGGTTTATAGTCCAGTTATATTTAGATTTGAGTCAAGCTCATGTTTGTTTCTGTATTTTCTCTGCTCTATATGTTCTGCAATGTCAGAATGAACATTTGCATCCTTTGATATATTTGTTATATGATGACCATTTCATAAAATCAGTCACAGTAATTTTACCACAGGGTTTACTCTGCTTTGTGCCATGCATAAGGGTTTCCCTTACCCGTGTTAAATCATTAAAATGCCATCTATGATTAACAAATGCAGTTGTTCAAGCTAACAAATGGAAACTTATAAGTATCATCAAAGTATATATTGAATATCAGGACTCATTTTCAGCTAAAATATCAAAATCATTACCTTGTGTACAGAGCTGTCATTAAACTCGTACCAATGATGATCCTCAAATGATTTGATGTGAGCGTAATAATGTCCATGAGTGAAGGATCCCACATGTTTCACAACAGCATACAGTTCATACTTGTGTTGAACACCACTCTCATCCTGAGGAAACACAGAGCGGCACTTACTTGTCCCTTTCATTCACTGAGCTTTATAAAACATGAGCAGAAGGACTTTTATTGTAAATCGCTTGTAAATCTGTTCTGATGTAAAGACAAGTGAAATGTAATTACATTTAAAAAAACTAATTAAAAAGTTATTAAATATTTGAATGAGTGAAAATTACTATAATAAATAGCAGATTAGTAAAACATCAGGTTGTTTTTTCTTTTAAACATTCACCAATCAGTCAGTTAAAAACTCCTGTGTAATATTGTGCTAATATTGTCTCGCCCTAAAAGTTTCTGGTTCATGTTTTAAACAGTTTTCATTCACTGGTAAAAGCTTTCAGATTAACATGATGTTTCATCAGTTCTTCAGTGGGTTTTGAGTGAATTGTTTCTTCAAATCCAACAGCTGATACACTGAAGACGTGATCCATGGTTGGACTACATTACACTTTTTCTTTTAATTTTTAATCACTCATATAAAACACAAATTCAACATACTTTCACTGATAACTGGATCTGAATTTGCACCGCAGACGTGTTCTTCCTGTAACTCATGGTGTCGTAATCCAGTTGAAATCTCTCCAGCTGCACAACCAGAACTGCAGGAAGTTTATGTATTTCACACATCTTAGAGAGAGAAAACAGCTTATTATAAATGTACATTTAAATTATCTGACATCCTCAAACAGAGCAAAACATAATCTGAGTCAGTAGTTTTGCTCTCCAAAATCTTAGCTTATTTAAATTCTAAAATCTATTGTGAATAGCAATCAAATAAATGTAATTTAAAAAAACTAATGTGATGCTCAAGTCATAGAGTGAAGTTATGAATACATTAAGCTCCAATTAAAGAAATCTAGCTAAAACTCACTATTTCTGTGTTCACCATCTGTTTGCAAGTTCGACATTTCACTTTGTCATCCTCACATGTCTTAATCGGTTGAAAGTACGAGTCAAAACAGCTTTGCTGAAATACAATAAACAATGCTGGTGTTAATACATTTGTTTTACTGGAATCCAAAATGAATAGATAAACATGAACTTTTAATTAGACATCTGATACTTGATTCTGTTAAATGTGTAATATCTGAATAAATGTTGGACAGTGAAGTTTACATAAGTTTATGAGTGGTGTGTGAGTTTCACTGATTTGAAAACTCTTACCATGTTTATGGGAGAATCCTTGCCATATGTTTCCATACAGATGGGAATAATGTAAAAGGATTCATGACGTGTCACAAGTGGATGCTCCTTTCCTGGGTTCTTACATATGGTTTTGTGCACAAATTCTCCCTGATAGACCTGAAAATATGTTTATTGACATTGACATGTATTTACCTTTTTCAGAGCATGTTTTAAATATGACCAAAAGATAAATTTCTATAGATTTACAGTGTCACTGAATTTTCAGCATCAGCCCTATAACAGCAAACACAATCTAGCCTGAACAATAATATTGAATATAATATTAGTAGGATATGAACACCTGAGACATCTCTGAATTCACCAGGTTCATTATCATCTGGAAATATTCTGCTGCGTCCTGCTGCTCATAAACTGTCATTTAAAATGTAAAATATTAATGATAATTCACACTTTTAGACAATAATATAATTACTCTAGTCTTTTTTTCAGTGTCAATATCAAATTTTGATCACATTTTCATTGCAAGAGTTTTTGTGTGAACGACAAACACAAATCCTACCCTTAATGTTCAGTTGAGCAGTGATTCCCTCAGTGGTGGCAACACTTCTCTTTCCAGTCTTTAAATCTTTAAATAATTGTACAATTGGTTTTATTTGATTGTTTTGGTCCAACCTGTGAAACAGAGCAGTTATTGTGAATATTTTATTCATCATCAGTGATAACCAATACAGTGAAAACCCTCACCTTTCCACAGTGTTTCTGAAATCTTCAGTCATGAAGAGAGTCTGCAGGATTGAGTTCAGATAGCATGTGGCTCCCTGATTTCTTAATCCAATGTATCCTTTAAAATCAAATTACCAAAGTGATTAAATATGAATGTTCTTTTACTTGAAATAGAGAGTTAACACATACAGTAGGTGTATGGAGAGTTGATTTACAGATTGGGAAACACATTGACCTTTTTGTGTAATTAAAGTGTCTGATGCAAAACGAATTTTGTCCAAAAAATCCTCAATTGTATGTTATCATTGCTATCGTCTTGCTATACTTAGAGCCTGCATGATCCCAAATTGTAAATATCAAACAGGTTTGATCATTCGGACTCGTGATCAGAGACAGCTGAAAAGTGCAGCATTGAGAGATCACCCATATTCTTTTTTCTCCTTTGTTTTTCCTCCCATAAAACAAAACTCAAAAGAATCAGCTGATAACATCGATAGTTCTCAATTTGTTTTTCTTCTCATATCTCGTTTGATCTTGCGAATCTCTGTGAGATCTTGTCTAACTGTGGAAATGTTACTACAGTCAATAGTCGCGAGGTCTTGCGGTCTGGACGAAACTTCTAGTCTGTGCATTCAGAGAATTATAATGCTAAAAACCTACTGAAACTGCTCTCATGTCTGTGAGCACATGCAGTTTTAAAAATTGGTTAAGATTTGAAAATCATCTAGTGCTTCAGGCCTCAGAAGATCCCTTGCCATAAGATCAGCCGAGATGCATCTTAACACATTTGTTTGTATATTTAGTGTTTTAGCACACACTTTAGTCCATAAGCAACCAACAAATGAGTAGCATAAGCATTATGTCAAAGAGAAGTAAACAATACCTGTTGCACCTGCTAGCAAGTTATATGTCTAGCTAGAGTAAAGCTTTAACTGATAAAAGAAGGAAGAAATGGATCATGGTGGATGAGGATGACACCAAACCCTACTATTAATTTCCAGTTCAGCAGTTATTCTCTCAGTGGTGGTAACGCTTTTCTTTCTAGAGTTTAAATCTATACATAATTGTGCAATGTGAACATCAATTGGTTTGAACAACCTTATGTCTGTGTGTTTGTATGAGCACATGGCTCGTTCACATAGATCAGCTGTATTCTGCTGCCAGTCCAGTAGGTGGCGATGTGACTTGTTCAGAGTCACTACACAACTATAGAATGAACATGTAATATGCATAAGACTGCCGCGATTGCAGCCTGCCAAAGCCCTAAGACCAAGGGGGGGCAAACTATTTGTCTCGCGGGCCACATTGGTTTCTTAAAATTGACAGATTGGCCGGGGTGAGCGTGATGCGCGATTGTTGACGCGATTGTTGAGTGAGGGGGGTAGGGTGCGCCAAAGCTTCAGCACCACTGCCCATCTTCATTCTCTGCTGTTACCTCCTGGGATGGAGTTAACCCTTTGCTCAGATTGCTCCCTTCCATTGGTTCCAGCCATATGAAGGACCAACACCATAGGATCTGTTAGTATCTAGCCATCTTTTGATAAAAAATAACTTGATTGAATTGACCAAATTTGTAAATTCTATGTAAATCACAGAGGATTCACAGAACAGCTGAAAACACATACCGTATTTTTTGCCGCATAAGATGCATTTTTTCTTCCCCAAAACTGGGGGGAAAAAGTTGGTGCGTCCTATCTGACGAATATAAAGAATCCGCGGAGCGCGGCCACTGCTGTAACCGTGGTGATGACGTTCGGCGCTCATGCTTCACTCTCTGTGAGTCACACCTCTTTCTCTTGGTTTAGTTTCACTTCTCTCAGTTGCACTTGTGAGCCTCGCGTTCTCTGCTTCTGTGGTGACTCGCGTCTCGCCAGGTGTTGTACCGAAATCTGACTCCCCGGACAAATCTCACTCCCCTACGCGCGTGCATTAATACGCGCTGCATCGAGGTGAACGCACTTCCTTGAGCATATTCGCCTACAAACTGACTTGTACGCTTACATAAATAAGCAGAAAATGAAATTATATTACAGTTATAATGAATTATAGTAGGTGTTAGGATGACCGGCAGATGGAAATCAAAAATGACATTGGGAAAACTGTTGTTTCAGTTTTACAAGCTTTTATTGTCACAGCAGCTCTCAAAGACATGACAAACTACCATTACCCCTCCCAACACTGTGTCACTGGAGCCATTTTATAGGCCTGACTCCTCCCCCTGGACTATACCATCCTACAATTAAATATATTAAAGACAAACATACTTGACATAAAACCACATAAATAATAAACAATATCAACAACAACATGCATATCATAAGCAATACAGACATACAAAACCTATATAAATCAAAAATAAATATATACATTTTACAAACACAACTAATGGAATCCCCTGTGACATCACATGCAAGTGTGATGCACCACTAAGATGGCAACAATTCAGATCTACCAATAAACCAAATTTTAACAGACTTTATAAAAGGTTTGGTAAATGCCTCTTTGATACTGTTTCACAACACTTATCAATAAATCTGGTAGATCAAGTAGACCTGGTAATTTATACAGACAATACACAATACAGTGAAGATTGTCAATGCCAGTGTCAGTCGTGTTAACAGGGTGTATGCGTGCTGGTGTTGTGTTTGTGTGTGCGTGCATCAGTCACAAACATAGTCACTTGTTTGCACCGTGACATTTCCTCCCCCTTCCCCAGACACCACTCGTGGTGTCCTGGAGAGGAAATCTGCTGCGCAGTTCTCAGAGCCAGTCCGATACAATACTTCAAAATCAAATGGTTTTACTGCCAGAAACCATCGTGTTATACGGGCATTAGTGTCTTTCATTCGTCTAAGCCACATTAAGGCCCTGTGATCAGTCTCTAACTTAAAAGTCCTACCCATGAGATAGTACCTGAGAGAGTCTAAAGCCCATTTGACTGCCAGGCACTCCTTCTCTACCGTCGAATACCGTGTTTCACGTGGGAGGAGTTTCCTGCTGATAAAAGCAACAGGTCTCAAGTGTCCTTGTTCTCCTTGTAAGAGCACAGCTCCCAGACCATATTGTGAAGCATCAGTCTGAACTGTAAAAGGCTGGTCAAAATCTGGACTTTGCAACACTGGTTTCCTGCACAAAGCATCCTTTAAATCTATAAAGGCACTGTCACATTCTGCCGTCCAGTTAACCTTATTAGGCTTGTTCTTTTTTGTCAGTTCAGTAAGGACTATAGCTCTTTCAGAGAAATTTGGGATAAAACGTCTATACCACCCCACTAACCCAAGGAAAGATCGCACCTGTTTCTTGGTTGTAGGCTGCTCAGCATGTTTAATGGCCTCGATCTTCCCAACTTGAGGGCGTATGACCCCATGTCCCAGCACATGCCCAAGATAGCAAGTCTCTCTTTTGGCTAGAGTGCACTTGTCTGGGCGAATGGTAAGTCCTGCATTCTTTATTCTGGTTAACACTTCCTTAAGATGTTCCAGATGATCCTGCCAAGTCGTACTATAAACAATGATGTCATCTAAATATGCTGCAGAGTACTTCTCAGTGCCCCGGAGGATCTGATCAATCATTCTCTGAAAGGTAGCAGGGGCCCCATGAAGTCCGAAAGGAAGGACCCGAAATTGATAATGTCCAAACGGAGTCTTGAATGCGGTAAGCTCTTTGCTCTCTGGACTTAAGAGCACTTGCCAATAGCCTTTACACAGATCAAGAGTTGTGAGGAACTTTGCACTACCAAGTTTCTCAATCACATCATCGACTCTGGGCATAGGATAAGGATCAAATTTACTCACAGAGTTAAGTTTCCGGAAATCCAAGCAGAACCTGAGTGAACCATCCTTCTTTTTGCACAAGCACGATGGGATTATTCCACTCACTAGATGATGGCTCTATGACCTGCAGTTCTTGCATCATCTCCAGCTCTTGTCTCATGGTGTGCACAAGCCGTTCTGGAACTCTGTAAACTGGTTGTCGAATTGGTTTTAAGTCCTTCAAGTATATGTGATGTTGCACAAGGTCTGTCCTTCCAGGTGTATCCAGGAACAGTTGGTCAGGAATAATTTCTAACAGTTCCTTCTGTTGTTCAGCTGTCAGATGTTCAAGATTTAAGATGCACTCATCTGTATGAACTGGCAAATACTGGTCCTCTACTTCATCCTCCTCCAGTACTGCCCTCACCATGAGATCCTTCTCGATAGCCCCTGCTGGTTCTGAGTGGGAAGACTGTGCATGCCACTTTTTCAACATATTAATGTGGAAGGTTTGCAAGGGTTGGTTTCTGGAAGGTATTTCAATTTCATACATTACTGGACCAAGTTTCCGCTTCACCTGATAAGGACCTTGCCATTTGGCCAACAGTTTGTTATCCGATGTAGGGAGTAGTAACAGAACTTGCTCTCCTGGCTGGAAGGTTCTAGTTCTGGCCCGCTGGTCGTACCATGACTTCTGCTTCGCCTGAGACTGTTGCACATTCTCCTGGGCTAAGGAAGAGGCAAATTGCAACTGTTCTCTCATTTTAAGGACGTAAGAGAGAACGTTCCGCTTAGATTCTTTACCCGTGGTTTCCCAACTGTCTCTCAGGACGTCCAATGGACCTCTAATCTGGTGAGCAAAAAGCAGTTCAAAAGGCGAAAACCCGGTGGATGCTTGAGGAACTTCACGGTAAGCAAACAAGAGGTAAGGAAGCCACTTGTCCCAGTCTTTTCCAGTCTCAGACACAAACTTCTTCAACATGCCTTTTAAGGTCTGATTAAACCTTTCTACCAGACCGTCAGTCTGGGGGTGGTAGGGAGTAGTTCGAACTCTCTTAATGCCCAGTAACTGATAAACCTGATGTGAAGTGTGACTCATTAAATTGGGACCTTGGTCAGTTAACACCACTTTAGGGATGCCTACGTGTGAAAAAAAATGTAGGAATGCAGAAGTGATCTGTTTTGCTGTAACCTCTCTCAGGGGGTATGCCTCGGGGTATCTGGTAGCATAATCACAAATTACCAAAATAAACCGGTTCCCTTTTTGACTTCTCTCAACAGGTCCAATAATATCAACTCCTATTCTCTCAAAAGGTGTTTCAACTGCAGGTATCGGAATAAGAGGTGCGCTAGCAGGAGTACGACCAACTGTCAACTGACACTCGGGACAAGTCTTGCAAAATTCCTTCACTTCACTATACATACCAGGCCAATAAAACCTTTTGGAAATTCTCATTAATGTTTTCATGAATCCCATATGGCCTGCCCAGGGAATAGTGTGACCAAGTTCTAAAACCTTCTTACGCTGAGCTTTAGGTACCACTAACTGCATACCTTCTTCACTCTGCCTATAAAGAAGGCCCTGTTTCACAAGGAACTTCTCACCATACAATGAACCAACAGTTGTGTCGCTGTTAGCTTTCTCAAAACATTCAGACAAGGTGACATCATCTTTCTGAAGCTGCTCTAACTCACTTGGAATGACCAAATCTGATCCATCCATCTCAGGTTCCTCCAACTCATACTCTGACTGTACTGAGCTATCAATCAAGTCTGCAACCTTATTTCTACGTCTCTCCAGTCGGTCTTCCTTGGAAGATCCTGCCTCACTGATAATTGTTTCTGTGAAAAACGGCATCTCCTGAAGTACACTATCAACAAAATCTTGGGGTTGGGACACCCCAGTTAACTTTTGGGCCTGAGCTCGGGTAACAACCCCACACCAAGCTGTCTCCTGAACCAAATCTGCTAATACAGGCATGTCGGTACCTAGTAAAACTGGATTGGGCAAATTTGCAGCAACACCTACATTCATCAGATATGGCTGGTTGTTAACTTCAATATGTACTTCAGCAGTAGGCAACTCTGACTTGTCTCCATGTACACAACATACAGTTACAGTCTCCTCAGTCCATGACTCTCGGGGTATATACTGTGACTGTACTAATGTACGAGCACAACCTGTGTCTACTAGGGCTGTCAGTGGTTTACCATTCAATAACACTGAAATGGTGGGTTCCTTATCTGGTTTAAGTACAACGACAGGATTCAATTGAGGCACATAAGACAATCTGGCAGATTTGGGTTTCCTTAGGGGGCAGTATGGGCTAGTATGACCAGGTTCACCACAATTATAACATACAATATCGCCTTTAGCTAGTGTCTGACGTGTGCCTGCAGGTGGTGTTAGCATAGACTGAGATGGTTTCAAAATTTGGGCTTGATTCTGAGAGAACATACTCCCACCTGACCCCACAGACATACCTTTTGTAGTCGGAAAGCTGCCTGCATAACGGAAGGTCCCGGAAAATCCCTTCCGTGCTGCAACGTAGGCTTCTACCAGGTTGGCTGCTTCTCCAGCAGTGCTAGGATTTCTCTCCTTCACCCAAGTCCTCACGTCTGGATACAGCACGCGCAAGTACTGCTCCAAAACCAGGGTCTCCATCATTTGAGTCTTGCTGCTCACATCAAACTGGACCCATTTTGAAAATAAATCTTGTAAACGGATGTATAACTCAGTCGGGGACTCATCAGAAGGCGTGTTCACTGAACAAAATCTCAGTCTATAAGTCTCTGGAGTAACCTCATACTTCTTGAGAATCACTTCTTTAACTCGCTCACAATCAGAGGTCAAAGAAGGCGACATAGCAACAAAAGCACTCCTTGCTTTCCCAGTGAGCAAAGGAATCAGATGAACAGCCCAATCCTCCTTTGGCCACCTGTACACCTCTGCCAGTCTCTCAAACGTAGTCAGGTAATGTTCAATATCATCATTGTCTTGTAGCTTGGACAACGGAGGTACATGATCAAGCACTCGTGTAACTGGCCGATCTACAGAGCTAGCCCCAAACCTTTTATGCTCCAAGTCCATCTGCATCTGTGTGACCTGATGGTTGATGACTTTATATTGCTGCTCCCGTCGAGCTGACTCTCTCTCTTGCCTTTCGTCCCTCTCCTTCTGGTACTGTAGGAAGGCTTGAAACATTCCCGCCAGAGCTGAAATGGCTGTATCACCTGTGGCAGTAGGAATCTCCGTAGGCAGTGCATTTCCTCCTAGAACTCCACTCGCTGCACCTTGATCCTCCTCCTCTTCCATATCAGTAGCCAGTTGATTTCTAGTCTTCGGCGGCATTTTAATCCACAATGTCACTTTTGCCGGTGTATATCCCACTTCTGACACCAATTGTTAGGATGACCGGCAGATGGAAATCAAAAATGACATTGGGAAAACTGTTGTTTCAGTTTTACAAGCTTTTATTGTCACAGCAGCTCTCAAAGACATGACAAACTACCATTACCCCTCCCAACACTGTGTCACTGGAGCCATTTTATAGGCCTGACTCCTCCCCCTGGACTATACCATCCTACAATTAAATATATTAAAGACAAACATACTTGACATAAAACCACATAAATAATAATAATAAACAATATCAACAACAACATGCATATCATAAGCAATACAGACATACAAAACCTATATAAATCAAAAATAAATATATACATTTTACAAACACAACTAATGGAATCCCCTGTGACATCACATGCAAGTGTGATGCACCACTAAGATGGCAACAATTCAGATCTACCAATAAACCAAATTTTAACAGACTTTATAAAAGGTTTGGTAAATGCCTCTTTGATACTGTTTCACAACACTTATCAATAAATCTGGTAGATCAAGTAGACCTGGTAATTTATACAGACAATACACAATACAGTGAAGATTGTCAATGCCAGTGTCAGTCGTGTTAACAGGGTGTATGCGTGCTGGTGTTGTGTTTGTGTGTGCGTGCATCAGTCACAAACATAGTCACTGGTTTGCACCGTGACAGTGGGCCTATGGGTTTACCAGGGGGAGGCAGATTTTCACTGCAGAAAAATTCACCTGTGAAAATCTCACTCTCCTCACTAACTCTGGTTTAAAAGCTCACAGACTTAACATATTTATTTTATTATCTCATTATGTATGGACATTCTTTGCTCAAAAGCATTTGGTTGTAACAATTATAGTATGGGTTTACCGGGGGGAGTCAGATTTTCACACCATATTTATCTTATTGTCTCTTCATATGGTGAGTCTGTGGGCTTTTAAACCGGAGTTAGTGATGGGAGTGAGATTTGTCTGGAGAGTCAGATTTCGGTACAACTCCCCACTTCCCGGTTTACACACAAATTACTGGAGTTTGAATAAAAACATTACAGCCTTATTTTTGTTACTTTCACTGTTTACTGACTGTTAATGAGAGTAAAGATAGTTCTTAATATGTTACATGGTTAGCATAAAATTGTTTTATGTTTTTTGTGCTGTTAACTTTATACAATTGATATAAAATATTTTACTACAGTATTTAGTTCAGAATCTTTTTTTTCTAGATTTTCCTCCTTTAAAATTGGGTGCGTCTTATGTTCCGGAGCGTCTTATATGGCAAAATACGGTATTTTCTGTGAGCACTTAAACAAACCCACACTAGTGGAAGTTACTAAGCTTTCTTTGTCTCTGTAGTTAGCTTTTATACTCCTAGTCTTGGAACCTCTGGTAGATTGAGATAAATTCCTCCTAAGTCAGATTGAAGCTTCTAAATTACTAAACTAATTTAATGTGGAGAAAAATTCCTTTTCAGGGAGATTAACAACTTCAGAGCATAAACATCACATTGAATATGGACGATTCACTGTAGATTCACTGTAAATAGACTGATCAGCTGCAACACCGCAGTCACACTTTAGAATCCAAGAAAACAGACATTCTGATAAATATGCAATCAATATTGGTTAATTCAATAAACAATTCACACACAAAGAAATTAGTTGTGATTGACCCTTTTCACAGTGACGTCAGAAAACTTCCGCGTTTCCTCAAAGCAGGGTATCTTCACTTCCGTTTAGCCGAATGCGCATTCAGGAGAATGCCAGAACTGGCTAACTAACAACACGAAAAGTAAAGGTTATAGTAATAATAATAATGTTTACATATTTATAGGTTTTTGTATTTTAGTTTGTTTGATAATGTTAATGATTATTTCCAGTTTATAATTCTCTAACATGTGCGTGAACTGGATGGTAAAGTAAGCTAGTTTGCAGCAATATGCATCGCTCTCACCCCGTGTTGCCTGAAGTTTTCTAAGAAGTTTTAACTTTTTATATTATGTATTCCTGCACAGTTGTTTAGAATGACTCCAATCTAACGGTCAAACCATTGTCATATTCTGATGTGATTCATTATTCCTCTTTACCTGTGTCCATCTTTCAACAGTTTCCCATCCATCAAGCATGGCACAGTCTTGTAGTCGATGCTATTTTAGTGTTCCTTGTTGTTCAATAAATAAATTAAAAAAAAATTCTGTGGCAGTAGATTAATTTTATAACCTTCATGGCCTTATAGTAATGCTCCATATTTTAATGTTTACAATGTGTTTGATCTTCACAATGTTGTTATATGTTTGCAGTGTTTACACCGAACCCAAATATGTTCAATGACAGTATATTGTGTTCAATAAACGTCATACATTTGTGATAATCTGTTGCCCTCAATATTTTAATGTAATGTTGAATTGCATTTCCTGTTTCCATGTTTTCATGTTTCCTGTTGTCAAAATTCTACAAAAAATGACAACGTCAAAGAAGTTTATTTGAAACCTTTGCCAATTTATTAATAAAACACCTCACATGTACAAAAGTATTCACAGCCTTTGTCGTGACACTCAGCTGATCCTGAACTCACTCTTACTGCCGTATGCATTGTACAGTGCACATTTCACAGCGGTATGGGCGCGATTCTTGGACTTCTTTGGTACCGGTTTGTATCCTTTATCAAGTTTAGCACGTGTTGTAAGCGAAAATGTGTCTGAAAGTCGCTGTACATCATAGACGCATGTCTGACAGATGTAGAAAGGGACTGTGTAAACTTAATCGCGTTCACTATGACGGCCGGCGGAAGTAACTTTACCCTGCTTTGAGTTAAAACTGCTTTGAGGAAGTTGCGTGATGTCATGTGAAAAGGGTCTATTAAGAAGAATCATCTTGAAATAATGTACAGCAAATCCCCTTGAACAAAGTCTGCAAAATTCAGCAATGAAACTGAGCACAGTATCCCTTACAGTATATCTAAATAGACATTCTTAGCAGAACATTACCTAGTTTCTGTTATCATCAGCTGGACTGAAGGTAATTAGACTTACCTCTTGACTTTTGCACTTCTTCTCTTCTTTGTTTTTCTTCTAGTTTCTGTTTCTCTTCTTCTCTTTGTTTTTCCTGTAGTTTCTGTTTCTCTTCTTCTCTTTGTTTTTCCTGTAGTTTCTGTCTCTCTTCTTCTCTTTGTTTTTCCTCTAGTTTCTGTTTCTCTTCTTCTCTTTGTTTTTCCTCTAGTTTCTGTTTCTCTTCTTCTCTTTGTTTTTCCTCTAGTTTCTGTTTCTCTTCTTCTCTTTGTTTTTCCTGTAGTTTCTGTTTCTCTTCTTCTCTTTGTTTTTCCTCTAGTTTCTGTTTCTCTTCTTCTCTTTGTTTTTCCTGTAGTTTCTGTTTCTCTTCTTCTCTTTGTTTTTCCTCTAGTTTCTGTCTCTCTTCTTCTCTTTGTTTTTCCTCTAGTGTCTGTCTCTCTTCTTCTCTTTGTTTTTCCTCTAGTGTCTGTCTCTCTTCTTCTCTTTGTTTTTCCTCTAGTTTCTGTTTCTCTTCTTCTCTTTGTTTTTCTTCTAGTTTCTGTTTCTCTTCTTTTTGTTTTTCCTGTAGTGTCTGTCTCTCTTCTTCTCTTTGTTTTTCCTGTAGTTTCTGTTTCTCTTCTTCTCTTTGTTTTTCCTCTAGTG
The DNA here is from genome assembly GCA_037043235.1 of Rhodeus uyekii. Lineage (NCBI taxonomy): Eukaryota > Metazoa > Chordata > Actinopteri > Cypriniformes > Acheilognathidae > Rhodeus > Rhodeus uyekii. The sequence continues at coordinate 18,789 of JAWRVZ010000866.1, forward strand.
TCTGTCTCTCTTCTTCTCTTTGTTTTTCCTCTAGTGTCTGTCTCTCTTCTTCTCTTTGTTTTTCCTCTAGTGTCTGTCTCTCTTCTTCTCTTTGTTTTTCCTGTAGTTTCTGTTTCTCTTCTTCTCTTTGTTTTTCCTCTAGTTTCTGTTTCTCTTCTTCTCTTTGTTTTTCTTCTAGCTTCTGTTTCTCTTCTTCTCTTTGTTTTTCCTGTAGTTTCTGTTTCTCTTCTTCTCTTTGTTTTTCTTCTAGTTTTTGTTTCTCTTCTTCTCTTTGTTTTTCTTCTAGCTTCTGTTTCTCTTCTTCTCTTTGTTTTTCCTGTAGTTTCTGTTTCTCTTCTTCTCTTTGTTTTTCTTCTAGTTTTTGTTTCTCTTCTTCTCTTTGTTTTTCTTCTAGTTTCTGTTTCTCTTCTGCTCTTTGTTTTTCCTGTAGTTTCTGTTTCTCTTCTTCTCTTTGTTTTTCCTCTAGTGTCTGTTTCTCTTCTTCTCTTTGTTTTTCCTCTAGTGTCTGTCTCTCTTCTTCTCTTTGTTTTTCTTCTAGTTTCTGTTTCTCTTCTTCTCTTTGTTTTTCCTGTAGTGTCTGTCTCTCTTCTTCTCTTTGTTTTTCCTGTAGTTTCTGTTTCTCTTCTTCTCTTTGTTTTTCTTCTAGTTTCTGTTTCTCTTCTTCTCTTTGTTTTTCCTGTAGTTTCTGTTTCTCTTCTTCTCTTTGTTTTTCCTGTAGTTTCTGTTTCTCTTCTTCTCTTTGTTTTTCCTCTAGTTTCTGTTTCTCTTCTTCTCTTTGTTTTTCTTCTAGCTTCTGTTTCTCTTCTTCTCTTTGTTTTTCCTGTAGTTTCTGTTTCTCTTCTTCTCTTTGTTTTTCTTCTAGTTTTTGTTTCTCTTCTTCTCTTTGTTTTTCTTCTAGTTTCTGTTTCTCTTCTTCTCTTTGTTTTTCTTCTAGTTTCTGTTTCTCTTCTGCTCTTTGTTTTTCCTGTAGTTTCTGTTTCTCTTCTTCTCTTTGTTTTTCCTCTAGTGTCTGTTTCTCTTCTTCTCTTTGTTTTTCCTCTAGTGTCTGTCTCTCTTCTTCTCTTTGTTTTTCTTCTAGTTTCTGTTTCTCTTCTTCTCTTTGTTTTTCTTCTAGTTTCTGTTTCTCTTCTTCTCTTTGTTTTTCCTCTAGTTTCTTCTCTTCTTCTCTTTGTTTTTCCTGTAGTTTCTGTTTCTCTTCTTCTCTTTGTTTTTCCTGTAGTGTCTGTCTCTCTTCTTCTCTTTGTTTTTCCTCTAGTTTCTGTTTCTCTTCTTCTCTTTGTTTTTCCTGTAGTTTCTGTTTCTCTTCTTCTCTTTGTTTTTCCTGTAGTTTCTGTTTCTCTTCTTCTCTTTGTTTTTCCTCTAGTTTCTGTTTCTCTTCTTCTCTTTGTTTTTCCTGTAGTTTCTGTTTCTCTTCTTCTCTTTGTTTTTCCTGTAGTTTCTGTTTCTCTTCTTCTCTTTGTTTTTCCTGTAGTTTCTGTTTCTCTTCTTCTCTTTGTTTTTCCTGTAGTTTCTGTTTCTCTTCTTCTCTTTGTTTTTCTTCTAGTTTTTGTTTCTCTTCTTCTCTTTGTTTTTCTTCTAGTTTCTGTTTCTCTTCTTCTCTTTGTTTTTCCTCTAGTTTCTGTTTCTCTTCTTCTCTTTGTTTTTCCTGTAGTTTCTGTTTCTCTTCTTCTCTTTGTTTTTCCTGTAGTGTCTGTCTCTCTTCTTCTCTTTGTTTTTCCTGTAGTTTCTGTTTCTCTTCTTCTCTTTGTTTTTCTTCTAGTTTCTGTTTCTCTTCTTCTCTTTGTTTTTCCTGTAGTTTCTGTTTCTCTTCTTCTCTTTGTTTTTCCTGTAGTTTCTGTTTCTCTTCTTCTCTTTGTTTTTCCTCTAGTTTCTGTTTCTCTTCTTCTCTTTGTTTTTCTTCTAGCTTCTGTTTCTCTTCTTCTCTTTGTTTTTCCTGTAGTTTCTGTTTCTCTTCTTCTCTTTGTTTTTCTTCTAGTTTTTGTTTCTCTTCTTCTCTTTGTTTTTCTTCTAGTTTCTGTTTCTCTTCTTCTCTTTGTTTTTCTTCTAGTTTCTGTTTCTCTTCTTCTCTTTGTTTTTCCTGTAGTTTCTGTTTCTCTTCTTCTCTTTGTTTTTCCTCTAGTGTCTGTTTCTCTTCTTCTCTTTGTTTTTCCTCTAGTGTCTGTCTCTCTTCTTCTCTTTGTTTTTCTTCTAGTTTCTGTTTCTCTTCTTCTCTTTGTTTTTCTTCTAGTTTCTGTTTCTCTTCTTCTCTTTGTTTTTCCTCTAGTTTCTTCTCTTCTTCTCTTTGTTTTTCCTGTAGTTTCTGTTTCTCTTCTTCTCTTTGTTTTTCCTGTAGTGTCTGTCTCTCTTCTTCTCTTTGTTTTTCCTCTAGTTTCTGTTTCTCTTCTTCTCTTTGTTTTTCCTGTAGTTTCTGTTTCTCTTCTTCTCTTTGTTTTTCCTGTAGTTTCTGTTTCTCTTCTTCTCTTTGTTTTTCTTCTAGTTTCTGTTTCTCTTCTTCTCTTTGTTTTTCCTGTAGTTTCTGTTTCTCTTCTTCTCTTTGTTTTTCCTGTAGTTTCTGTTTCTCTTCTTCTCTTTGTTTTTCCTCTAGTTTCTGTTTCTCTTCTTCTCTTTGTTTTTCTTCTAGCTTCTGTTTCTCTTCTTCTCTTTGTTTTTCCTGTAGTTTCTGTTTCTCTTCTTCTCTTTGTTTTTCTTCTAGTTTTTGTTTCTCTTCTTCTCTTTGTTTTTCTTCTAGTTTCTGTTTCTCTTCTTCTCTTTGTTTTTCCTCTAGTTTCTGTTTCTCTTCTTCTCTTTGTTTTTCCTGTAGTTTCTGTTTCTCTTCTTCTCTTTGTTTTTCCTGTAGTGTCTGTCTCTCTTCTTCTCTTTGTTTTTCCTCTAGTTTCTGTTTCTCTTCTTCTCTTTGTTTTTCCTGTAGTTTCTGTTTCTCTTCTTCTCTTTGTTTTTCCTGTAGTTTCTGTTTCTCTTCTTCTCTTTGTTTTTCCTCTAGTTTCTGTTTCTCTTCTTCTCTTTGTTTTTCCTGTAGTTTCTGTTTCTCTTCTTCTCTTTGTTTTTCCTGTAGTGTCTGTCTCTCTTCTTCTCTTTGTTTTTCTTCTAGTTTCTGTTTCTCTTCTTCTCTTTGTTTTTCCTGTAGTTTCTGTTTCTCTTCTTCTCTTTGTTTTTCCTCTAGTGTCTGTTTCTCTTCTTCTCTTTGTTTTTCCTCTAGTGTCTGTCTCTCTTCTTCTCTTTGTTTTTCTTCTAGTTTCTGTTTCTCTTCTTCTCTTTGTTTTTCCTCTAGTGTCTGTTTCTCTTCTTCTCTTTGTTTTTCCTCTAGTGTCTGTCTCTCTTCTTCTCTTTGTTTTTCTTCTAGTTTCTGTTTCTCTTCTTCTCTTTGTTTTTCTTCTAGTTTCTGTTTCTCTTCTTCTCTTTGTTTTTCCTCTAGTTTCTTCTCTTCTTCTCTTTGTTTTTCCTCTAGTTTCTGTTTCTCTTCTTCTCTTTGTTTTTCCTGTAGTTTCTGTTTCTCTTCTTCTCTTTGTTTTTCCTGTAGTGTCTGTCTCTCTTCTTCTCTTTGTTTTTCTTCTAGTTTCTGTTTCTCTTCTTCTCTTTGTTTTTCCTGTAGTTTCTGTTTCTCTTCTTCTCTTTGTTTTTCCTCTAGTGTCTGTTTCTCTTCTTCTCTTTGTTTTTCCTCTAGTGTCTGTCTCTCTTCTTCTCTTTGTTTTTCTTCTAGTTTCTGTTTCTCTTCTTCTCTTTGTTTTTCCTCTAGTGTCTGTTTCTCTTCTTCTCTTTGTTTTTCCTCTAGTGTCTGTCTCTCTTCTTCTCTTTGTTTTTCTTCTAGTTTCTGTTTCTCTTCTTCTCTTTGTTTTTCTTCTAGTTTCTGTTTCTCTTCTTCTCTTTGTTTTTCCTCTAGTTTCTTCTCTTCTTCTCTTTGTTTTTCCTCTAGTTTCTGTTTCTCTTCTTCTCTTTGTTTTTCCTGTAGTTTCTGTTTCTCTTCTTCTCTTTGTTTTTCCTCTAGTTTCTGTTTCTCTTCTTCTCTTTGTTTTTCCTGTAGTTTCTGTTTCTCTTCTTCTCTTTGTTTTTCCTGTAGTGTCTGTCTCTCTTCTTCTCTTTGTTTTTCCTGTAGTTTCTGTTTCTCTTCTTCTCTTTGTTTTTCCTGTAGTTTCTGTTTCTCTTCTTCTCTTTGTTTTTCTTCTAGCTTCTGTTTCTCTTCTTCTCTTTGTTTTTCCTGTAGTTTCTGTTTCTCTTCTTCTCTTTGTTTTTCTTCTAGTTTTTGTTTCTCTTCTTCTCTTTGTTTTTCTTCTAGTTTCTGTTTCTCTTCTTCTCTTTGTTTTTCCTCTAGTTTCTGTTTCTCTTCTTCTCTTTGTTTTTCCTGTAGTTTCTGTTTCTCTTCTTCTCTTTGTTTTTCCTGTAGTGTCTGTCTCTCTTCTTCTCTTTGTTTTTCCTCTAGTTTCTGTTTCTCTTCTTCTCTTTGTTTTTCCTGTAGTTTCTGTTTCTCTTCTTCTCTTTGTTTTTCCTGTAGTTTCTGTTTCTCTTCTTCTCTTTGTTTTTCTTCTAGTTTTTGTTTCTCTTCTTCTCTTTGTTTTTCCTGTAGTTTCTGTTTCTCTTCTTCTCTTTGTTTTTCCTGTAGTTTCTGTTTCTCTTCTTCTCTTTGTTTTTCCTCTAGTTTCTGTTTCTCTTCTTCTCTTTGTTTTTCTTCTAGCTTCTGTTTCTCTTCTTCTCTTTGTTTTTCCTCTAGTGTCTGTTTCTCTTCTTCTCTTTGTTTTTCCTCTAGTGTCTGTCTCTCTTCTTCTCTTTGTTTTTCTTCTAGTTTCTGTTTCTCTTCTTCTCTTTGTTTTTCTTCTAGTTTCTGTTTCTCTTCTTCTCTTTGTTTTTCCTCTAGTTTCTTCTCTTCTTCTCTTTGTTTTTCCTCTAGTTTCTGTTTCTCTTCTTCTCTTTGTTTTTCCTGTAGTTTCTGTTTCTCTTCTTCTCTTTGTTTTTCCTGTAGTTTCTGTTTCTCTTCTTCTCTTTGTTTTTCCTGTAGTGTCTGTCTCTCTTCTTCTCTTTGTTTTTCTTCTAGTTTCTGTTTCTCTTCTTCTCTTTGTTTTTCCTGTAGTTTCTGTTTCTCTTCTTCTCTTTGTTTTTCCTCTAGTGTCTGTTTCTCTTCTTCTCTTTGTTTTTCCTCTAGTGTCTGTCTCTCTTCTTCTCTTTGTTTTTCTTCTAGTTTCTGTTTCTCTTCTTCTCTTTGTTTTTCCTGTAGTTTCTGTTTCTCTTCTTCTCTTTGTTTTTCCTCTAGTGTCTGTCTCTCTTCTTCTCTTTGTTTTTCCTCTAGTGTCTGTTTCTCTTCTTCTCTTTGTTTTTCCTCTAGTGTCTGTCTCTCTTCTTCTCTTTGTTTTTCTTCTAGTTTCTGTTTCTCTTCTTCTCTTTGTTTTTCTTCTAGTTTCTGTTTCTCTTCTTCTCTTTGTTTTTCCTCTAGTTTCTTCTCTTCTTCTCTTTGTTTTTCCTCTAGTTTCTGTTTCTCTTCTTCTCTTTGTTTTTCCTGTAGTTTCTGTTTCTCTTCTTCTCTTTGTTTTTCCTCTAGTTTCTGTTTCTCTTCTTCTCTTTGTTTTTCCTGTAGTTTCTGTTTCTCTTCTTCTCTTTGTTTTTCCTGTAGTGTCTGTCTCTCTTCTTCTCTTTGTTTTTCCTCTAGTTTCTGTTTCTCTTCTTCTCTTTGTTTTTCCTGTAGTTTCTGTTTCTCTTCTTCTCTTTGTTTTTCCTCTAGTGTCTGTTTCTCTTCTTCTCTTTGTTTTTCCTCTAGTGTCTGTCTCTCTTCTTCTCTTTGTTTTTCTTCTAGTTTCTGTTTCTCTTCTTCTCTTTGTTTTTCTTCTAGTTTCTGTCTCTCTTCTTCTCTTTGTTTTTCCTCTAGTTTCTGTTTCTCTTCTTCTCTTTGTTTTTCCTCTAGTTTCTGTTTCTCTTCTTCTCTTTGTTGTTCCTCTAGTTTCTGTTTCTCTTCTTCTCTTTGTTGTTCCTCTAGTTTCTGTTTCTCTTCTTCTCTTTGTTTTTCCTCTAGTTTCTGTTTCTCTTCTTCTCTTTGTTTTTCCTGTAGTTTCTGTTTCTCTTCTTCTCTTTGTTTTTCCTGTAGTTTCTGTTTCTCTTCTTCTCTTTGTTTTTCCTGTAGTTTCTGTTTCTCTTCTTCTCTTTGTTTTTCTTCTAGTTTCTGTTTCTCTTCTTCTCTTTGTTTTTCCTGTAGTTTCTGTTTCTCTTCTTCTCTTTGTTTTTCCTCTAGTGTCTGTTTCTCTTCTTCTCTTTGTTTTTCCTCTAGTGTCTGTCTCTCTTCTTCTCTTTGTTTTTCTTCTAGTTTCTGTTTCTCTTCTTCTCTTTGTTTTTCTTCTAGTTTCTGTTTCTCTTCTTCTCTTTGTTTTTCCTCTAGTTTCTGTTTCTCTTCTTCTCTTTGTTTTTCCTGTAGTTTCTGTTTCTCTTCTTCTCTTTGTTTTTCCTGTAGTTTCTGTTTCTCTTCTTCTCTTTGTTTTTCCTGTAGTGTCTGTCTCTCTTCTTCTCTTTGTTTTTCTTCTAGTTTCTGTTTCTCTTCTTCTCTTTGTTTTTCTTCTAGTTTCTGTTTCTCTTCTTCTCTTTGTTTTTCCTCTAGTTTCTTCTCTTCTTCTCTTTGTTTTTCCTCTAGTTTCTGTTTCTCTTCTTCTCTTTGTTTTTCCTGTAGTTTCTGTTTCTCTTCTTCTCTTTGTTTTTCCTCTAGTTTCTGTTTCTCTTCTTCTCTTTGTTTTTCCTGTAGTTTCTGTTTCTCTTCTTCTCTTTGTTTTTCCTGTAGTGTCTGTTTCTCTTCTTCTCTTTGTTTTTCCTCTAGTTTCTGTTTCTCTTCTTCTCTTTGTTTTTCCTGTAGTTTCTGTTTCTCTTCTTTTTGTTTTTCCTGTAGTTTCTGTTTCTCTTCTTCTCTTTGTTTTTCCTGTAGTTTCTGTTTCTCTTCTTCTCTTTGTTGTTCCTCTAGTTTCTGTTTCTCTTCTTCTCTTTGTTTTTCCTCTAGTTTCTGTCTCTCTTCTTCTCTTTGTTTTTCCTGTAGTGTCTGTCTCTCTTCTTCTCTTTGTTTTTCCTCTAGTTTCTGTCTCTCTTCTTCTCTTTGTTTTTCCTCTAGTTTCTGTTTCTCTTCTTCTCTTTGTTTTTCCTCTAGTTTCTTCTCTTCTTCTCTTTGTTTTTCCTCTAGTTTCTGTTTCTCTTCTTCTCTTTGTTTTTCCTGTAGTTTCTTCTCTTCTTCTCTTTGTTTTTCTTCTAGTTTCTGTTTCTCTTCTTCTCTTTGTTTTTCCTGTAGTTTCTTTTTCTCTTCTTTTTGTTTTTCCTGTAGTTTCTGTTTCTCTTCTTCTCTTTGTTTTTCCTCTAGTTTCTTTTTCTCTTCTTTTTGTTTTTCCTGTAGTTTCTGTTTCTCTTCTTCTCTTTGTTTTTCCTCTAGTTTCTTCTCTTCTTCTCTTTGTTTTTCCTGTAGTTTCTGTCTCTCTTCTTCTCTTTGTTTTTCCTGTAGTTTCTTTTTCTCTTCTTTTTGTTTTTCCTGTAGTTTCTGTTTCTCTTCTTCTCTTTGTTGTTCCTCTAGTTTCTGTTTCTCTTCTTCCCTTTGTTTTTCCTGTAGTTTCTGTTTCTCTTCTTCTCTTTGTTTTTCCTCTAGTTTCTGTCTCTCTTCTTCTCTTTGTTTTTCCTCTAGTTTCTGTTTCTCTTCTTCTCTTTGTTTTTCCTGTAGTTTCTTCTCTTCTTCTCTTTGTTTTTCTTCTAGTTTCTGTCTCTCTTCTTCTCTTTGTTTTTCCTCTAGTTTCTGTTTCTCTTCTTCTCTTTGTTTTTCCTGTAGTTTCTTCTCTTCTTCTCTTTGTTTTTCTTCTAGTTTCTGTTTCTCTTCTTCTCTTTGTTTTTCCTCTAGTTTCTGTTTCTCTTCTTCTCTTTGTTTTTCCTGTAGTTTCTTTTTCTCTTCTTTTTGTTTTTCCTCTAGTTTCTGTTTCTCTTCTTCTCTTTGTTTTTCCTCTAGTTTCTTCTCTTCTTCTCTTTGTTTTTCCTGTAGTTTCTGTCTCTCTTCTTCTCTTTGTTTTTCCTGTAGTTTCTTTTTCTCTTCTTTTTGTTTTTCCTGTAGTTTCTGTTTCTCTTCTTCTCTTTGTTTTTCCTCTAGTTTCTTCTCTTCTTCTCTTTGTTTTTCCTGTAGTTTCTGTCTCTCTTCTTCTCTTTGTTTTTCCTGTAGTTTCTGTCTCTCTTCTTCTCTTTGTTTTTCCTCTAGTTTCTGTCTCTCTTCTTCTCTTTGTTTTTCCTCTAGTTTCTTCTCTTCTTCTCTTTGTTTTTCCTGTAGTTTCTGTCTCTCTTCTTCTCTTTGTTTTTCCTGTAGTTTCTGTCTCTCTTCTTCTCTTTGTTTTTCTTCTAGTTTCTGTTTCTCTTCTTCTCTTTGTTTTTCCTGTAGTTTCTGTCTCTCTTCTTCTCTTTGTTTTTCCTGTAGTTTCTGTTTCTCTTCTTCTCTTTGTTTTTCCACTAGTTTCTGTCTCTCTTCTTCTCTTTGTTTTTCCTCTAACTTCTCTCTCTCTTCTTCTCTTATATGGCTTTCAACTAGTTTATCTGTCTCTTCTTCTTCTCTTCTTCGGCTTTCCTGTAGAGTTTCCTCAGGTTTTTTTTCTGAACGTAAAAATTGAATTGGATTGTGAAATATACTATATTTAAAATGCTTCTCCATTTATCCAAAACACTCAATTTGTTGTACAACTTTGGGGATTCCCATAAATCAATAGTTTAAAGAGATTAAACTACACACAAATTAAAACCTAAACAGATTTTAAAACATCAAGCAAACTCAAAAAAACACATCCCTTTCTGACAAATGCATGTGTTTTGCATGTGTTTTGCATCAGATGTAAAGCAGTGGTTCTCAACCCCCTTCAATAGTATCACTTACAAACAAATCAAAAATGACATCAATAAGCATAACACAAACTGACATAAACAGACATAGTGGCACTGTTTCAATGTGGCGCAAATAACTAAATGTGGTCAGATTTGTTTTTGACAACCCCTATGTGGCTTCTGGGGGTGTTCCTGAGTCTGGTATACCAGATCAACTTCCTGGATGACTTCTGCACATTATTATAAATGTTTTTTAAATATATATTTATAATTTGCATTATATGTACAGTGTTTGTTTATTTTGTTTCTGCATTTCTAACGTTTATATTCACTGTGCATGCGCTGAGTTCACGTCGCACGAGCATCACGGTCTGTACGGTCAGTCACTCCAATGACTGACCGTTCTGTCACTCTTGCGGTCAGTGCCGTGCAGCCGCAGAACAACTCATGCTAAAATCAAGTCTTACAGATGCTATCTTGGAAGAGCTACAGGAGTTAGCATCATTGTCCAGGAATTCCCAGATTACATTGACATCAACAAAGACGTTGTTACTGATAGAAGCATTTGTGTTCCAGCAGACCATTAAAGGCAAAAAGCAACAAAGCATTTTGGAGTTTGTAAAGAAACCATATCAACCGCGTGTGCAACACTATCAGAACTGTGTCAGAGCAAAATGACTGTTATGAGTGCATGTGTTTATGTGTGTGTGACTGTTTACACTGTAAGTGAAATTGTGTTTGCAATGTTGGAGAATATAATGAAAGGTTTGTATGGAGAATGGAAGGTGTTTTTATTGTATTCTGGTAAATCTCTGCTGTTAGTTGCTGCACATATGCCTTTTGTTGTTAGCAAACATATACAGTGTGTGTACATTTATATAGCATGCCGATCACTTCATCAAATAAATCTCCATATTGGCTGTTGGTTATCTCAACGCTTTTTTTAAACCCCCGATGCCGTCGTCATAACCGGATTCCACTGTAATTATTTCAGCAGAGACAAAGAGTTCCCCATTGATGTTTCTGAGAGTGTGATGATTGTGGATACACTGAAAACAGACATTGTTCTACTGAGCATTTAATTCTTACCATCAGGTTCATTTTGCTTCTCATCACGGTTTACTTTCACTGACACAAGAGGAATCTCATTTGGCTCATTTCTGTCATGTTTTCTTTTTGGGCAGCAATTCAGACAAGTAAGCACAGATGATACTGCAAGGAATAAAACCAACACAAGCAGTTTTAGCAACAAACAAGAAAATAATTACAATGGAAACACAGCTGAATGTTATATGCTAAACAATAACTGCTTAAACTAAACATAATGAAAAAGGAACATTCAATGTAAAATTCAAAATGTATACATTTCCCCAAACCCTGCTTAAATGTTATTAGAGCAAATTATGTTTTTATTTCATTTTTTATTTCATTTTTTGTCAAATGTAGTAATGCGTTCAATTATGAACTCATAAGAAGTATTCATAAATGTAATATTGAAATGATAACAATTATTTAAACATCAAATGGGTATTTTAAAGAAAAGAGCAGCATCAACATGCTTAATATTCAAGAGAAGAAGTAAATAATTCAAAGAATTGGATGGAATTGAATTTAATTGAACTTACCTGTCACAAGTAATGTCAGCAATCCAAATATTAACAAATACCAATTTACTTCCAGGAGTGAAGGCTCGTTAATTTCCATCTTCATAAATCCAATATTATCTCTTATTCTGTCTTTCAATCAAAAGAACCAACCAGGACGGGATCCTCTGCAAACTAGAACAGTTTTCACTTTTAGATATAAATACATACATCATTTTATAAATTACTAGAATTGTGGTAAAGGTTCAAGGCCTTTTCAGTTGCAATTAACTAATCACAGATGGGCAATGGGAAAACCTTTCTTCAGTAAGAAAACACAGTTTTAAGCATTTACTTGATGTTGGATGTCAGTTAGTTTATCTGGTTTAAGACCCTCACCCTTCACCCTTGTCACGAATACGGTCTCTGTGGGTCCCTCCGATCACCACCAGAGGGCTCCCTCGCCCAAATATTAGATCCCCAGGACTCCATTTCCCATAATTCCCCTGCCGTGCTCTGATTACCCTTACACCTGAAGACACTCTTGTGGACTATAAACTCTAACATTCCCACCTCCTCTGTGCAACGTTTTGTTCAGTCCTGGCTAACAGTCTGAGTGGGTTTCCCGTGTTTGTTCTGACCCCTGTGTATTACTTTGGACTGTTTGTCTTGTTATGACCCATCACTGTCTGCCCTGATTTCTGCCTGCCTTATTGATTACGTCTCTGCCCTGTCTCTGCTATTGTTCTGCTGGTGATTTACCCCTGCCTGTTTGACTATGATTATTCTTAATAAAAGCTGCAAATGGATCCCACTGCTTCTGACCCTGTGTTACAACCCTTCACAGGAATACACAAAAAGAAATATGACTGAAAATAAAAAACAAAAACAAATCCTTCTCTCGCGGACCAATTTGATCCCATATAAATTAATGGAATGCAAGGAATGTCTGAAAATAACAAATTTGCCACAATCCAGAACAAACACACACACACACAAATGAAAGTATGAGACTATAGAACATCCTTATTGCAGAAAACACACACACACACACCTTGCAATTAAAATGAATGCATTTACAAAGCAGAAGTTTTATGGAGCAAAAATAAGTATAAATTTAGGGCTTTGGGTCGATCTGACCAGCAAGAGAAGGATTTATTACAAAGTGCAAGAGAAGGATTACACAATTAATGCATTTGACCTGTTATCATTCTAGAGGAGTCTTTATTAACAGAATTATCTGTCTTTATTATTATATCATGAATGATTACAGAACAACAGTGTCAGTTCTTAGTCTGTAAACCACAATTAAGTTTCACGTTCTGCTGGTTGTAAGAAAGAAAATCCTGGAAATCACTTTTTTAAAACAGAATCAAATCAGGCAAACTCAGAAACCAACCTCTACAGATATGTGTTCAACTGACACGAAAGTGACGACACGCTTCATGCCAAAGATGGATCAACAGAGGAAAGATGGATGGAGATCTGGAGGAGGACGATGAGACAGACAGATTAAACAGGGGAGAGTGGACGGGCACCCTGGGGTCCCGGGATATGAGATTAGTGTTGGACTCAGGGGATCTGGTGGTTCGAGGTCTGTGTATGCCTCAAAACAAGTTCTTGGTAGCAGCTGCAGGTTTGCAAGCATGAGCACTGTCCTATCTAAATCTAAACGTGGTATTCGTGATTTATTTAAACCAGAAATATGTGCAGGATGACATCTGTAGGATGAAGCCAAATGTGAAGGAGAGGAGAATGAACACTTTCACATTTAAAGATAGAAACAAACGCTAGAGAGCAGAAACGGACAGCTCTGAAGACATCAGTAAATCCACTGCTGATCAAAATGGCACAAAAATCAACAACAAAAAAATAACTTTGAACGAAAGACATTAAAGTGTTGCAAGAGCCAAGCGATCTCAGTGAGTTAATCAGTTTGAATAGAGATTTATTGGGCCATAAGAATGAAAAAATAAAAAAATCAGAGCACAATGATATTATTTTTCTTTATGAGTCTAAATGGATAGGATGACATTGCATTATAATTTTAATCTAAAATTGGCACAAAAAAACACCATAGTTTTTCCATCTTGTTTTCAAACATACAGATTTAAATAGAAATCTACACAAAACACATTTCACCTTAAATCCAACACACAAGCTCTCATATAAAAGCCACTGAAATCATAATGAAAACAACCTGCTAAAATATAGTTAAAGTGCACAGCTCAGTGACAAGATATTAACGTGAACTAAAACATACTTTAATGTGAGATAAAGACACTGTCGCACTGCGGCTGTAGGAAGTAAACGGACAACGAAGGAGAATTCAAGAGAACAGGTTTTAATTATAAAAGAAACCAGAAAAACAACCACAAATCTATAAACAAGTCTAACCCTAGAGATTAAGGGAGAACTGATGGTAGAAACACAATCAAGCAAAGGAAACTAATGAGCTCATTAACAAGAGATTGACAGACACAGGATGAACTGAAACTGAAACTGTGATCAAACACATTTAAGTTGAAATAAAAATGTTTTAGTAGACTAGTTAAATAAGATACTTATCTTATCTAAATAAGTGATTTGTTTAAAACACCATGAAATCATAATATTTAAGATGTGTTTATGAAAAACATGTCTAGACATCATTAAATGATTTGCACTTAAGAGTGTTAAGAAATGTTGTCATTATTAAAGTGTTCTCTCTCTAAACACACTTAAGTGGTCTTTTATTTTAATAAATTATATTATCTGCAAGTGCACTTTTGTAAAAGTATACTTTTAAGATTGGAAGTACACAAAAAGCACACTCAATACAATTAAGCGCACTTCTTAAACGCTTCAAACAAAGTTACAATGTATCATTACATGGCTTCATTAATATTCATGGGAGTTTAATGGTTCTGAAAACCTCTCACACTTCAAATACATTCTGAAATAATTCACTGATATCTGGAGACTTACCTGAGAGAGTCAGTCGGACGGAAGAAGATTAAATCGCAGGAAATAATTCGGTATGAAACTCGCTGATGTCGACGTGTCAATCAATCAGCGCTTCATGATTAATCGAAGGTTTAATTTCCTTATTTAATTTTGTGTCCTTGCTCCTCCCTGACAGAACGAACGAAAAATAAACCAGGACGGATGAATAAAAGCGCATCTGATTCGGATCGATTGCTAAATATGAGTAACCAAATCATATATAAATCATAACAAGGCTATTGAAGCATGTGTTTTGCCTATTGATGATTTATTTAACATGTGAAAATGTGAATGAAATCTGCAGCCTGTCGGATGAAAAGGGGAGGAGAATAAACGCGATGCATAACTCAAACACGGAATGTGCTTTCACATTTCACATAAACTCTGCTTTCACATTTACAGAGAGAAACAAACTGCAGAGACCTGACACAGCTCTGAAAACATCGAAACATCCACTGCTGATGAAAATGGCAGAAAACTCCAAAAAAATCACTTTGAATGACAAAGACATCAATGTGGTGCAAAAGCCAAGCGATCTCGGTGAGTTAATGAGATTGAATAGTAGATTTATTGAGACATTAAAAATAAATGAGCAAAATCTATTTCTTACAGTTTTTTTCTTTAACAGTCTAAAGGGATTGGATGGAATTGCATTATAATTGTACAAACTAAAATAACCAATAAACGCCCTAGAAATGTTACACTTTGTTTTCATACATGTAGATTTAGATGGCAATCTACACAAAACACATTTCTGCTTTAAATTCAAGATATAAGCTCTCATATTATAGAAATCGTAATGAAAACAAGCTGCTATTGTTTACCATTGAAAGTGGGAAAATGAAACTGATATTTCTGTCATACATTGTGAATGATTTTCAGAAGGATTTCTCAATCACACTAATTTAAGTTGCTGAATGATTGCTGTTTCAATGAATGCTGTATGACAGATATATGTTTTAAGCCTGTATGTGTTCCTCTTTCAGATGAATATGATAATGATCCCAGTGTTTTGAGAGTTCAGATGTCTTGTGGTCATGTTGCAGATCCACTGACTCTGACCGACTGTTGCAGAGCTCAAGTGTTAAGTGTGAGTATTTATTTTGTTAGTCTTTTTAGAGCACAGTAAATATGTAAAGTTAGAGTTTCTGAATGGGGGGTTATTGGATATTCTCCTGATCTACACAAAAGACTGTCAGTGTGTTGCATTAACGTTCATTGACAGATCATATAGCTTTCAGCAGCCCTGCGAACACATGATATGTTTGTTTAAATGCTTTATGCTTTCTTCATAATGTAGTTGGTTTTGAACAGCTGATGAGGTCATTTTATAACAGCCTGATGTTTAATTTTTTATTTTATTTTTTACATTTAAACATTTGTACAGCTGTAAGACTTTGAATGTGAACATGTATAGGCTACAGCACTTCAACATTTTAAGCATTTGAAATTTAAAAATATTACAAATACAAATGTTAAAATATGCATTTTTTTTCTATGATGTCCAGAAGAAACAAAATATCCTTTGAAAATCCTTTCCTCACAAACGATGTATTATTGCCATAATTACTAACGTCTCAGGTTACTTACGTAACCCTAGTTCCTTAGAGGGAACTCAACACTGCGTCGGAACGCATATGGGAACGCATTAGCGTGATTGTCTCTTGAAGCGCAATTGAAACCAGGTGTGCGAGTGCAATCACCGAGGGTGATATCATGAGCCAGGAGTATATAGGCACGCAGTGAACTAGAAGCCGCAGCTTGACTAGTGTCTGAAACAGCCGGCGTGCGATGGAGCTGAGGCTACGAGATGCAGTGTCTCGTTCCCTCTAAGGGAACTAGGGTTACGTAAGTAACCTGAGACGTTCCCTGTCAAGGGAACTCAACACTGCGTCGGAACGCATATGGGAACGAGAATACCCACGCCGCCTCAGCGAACGGAGTACGCCAAGCTAACGTAGCTCACTACGAAAGGGCCAAGGTTCCCAAAGCGGGGTTAAGGTCTAACTGGTAGAACCTAATAAAAGTATGCGGTGAGGACCAGCCAGCCGCATCACAAGTATCAGCAAGGGGAGCCCCTGCGCAAAAGCTTTAGAGGTAGCCATGCTCCGAATAGAGTGGGCGTGGACATGCAGTAGGAACTGCTGACCCGCCGAGTCATAAGTCAGTGAGATAGTCTCGACTATCCACCTGCTCAAAGTTAGTTCTGACGCTGGAGCTCCCTTAGGAGCCCCGAAGCATACAAAGAGTAGGTCTGACCTACGTCATGAAACCGCTCTGCGGACGTAGGTGTCCAGTGCTCACACTGGACAGACCTTGTTCTTGGACTCCTGGTCACGACTGGAGGGGAGGACATAAGGCCTGCAGTATAGTGTGACGAGCCGGGCTCGAAAGCACTTTAGGAACATATCCAGGTCTGGAAAAGAGGAAAGCTTTCGCCAGACACGGAAAAGACTCTAAACAGGAGGGGCCACTGAGAGGGCCTGAAGGTCACCAAGCCTCTAAAAGGAGGAGATGGCTAAAAGGAACACCGTTTTAAGGGTGAGGAATTCCTCCTAGATGTCCTCGAGTGGCTCAAGGGTGCCTGGGACAGAGCCTGGAGAACCAGGGACAGGTCCCAGGGTGGCACCCGAGAGCGTACTGCTGGCCTTAGCCTCAAAGGGCCACGAAGAAAACGCACTACTAGGGGGTCCCAACCCCGAGGGGTACCACTTGGGGGTACATGGTAAGCCGTAATGGCAGCCATGTACACCTTAAGCGTGGAGGGGGACAGCCCGGCAGCAAACTTTTCTTGTAGAACTCCAGGACGATACCACATGGCAGGTCACTGGGTCTAAATGTTTGTCACTGCACCAGGAAGTGAAAATACTCCACTTATAAGCGTAGAGCTTCCTCGTGGACGGGGCTCTAGAGTGGAGAATGGTCTCAACGACCTCAGTCGAGAGACCTGAGTCTATGAGTCGGGCCCCCTCAGAGGCCAGACCCACAGATTCCACAGTTCCGGGCGAGGATGAAGTATCCTGCCCTAAGCCTGGAACAGAAGGTCCACTCTGACGGGAACCTCCAAAGAGTGCCGTCTAGGAGGGACACCAAGTCCGAGAACTACACCCTGCCCGGCCACTGCGGGGCAATAAAGGTGAGACGGACCCTGTCCTGGCGAACTTTCTCTAGAACCCCTGGGAGCAGAGCAACCGGGGGAAGGTGTACAAGAGGAGCCTCAGCTACTCATGTCGTATCGCATCCAGCCAGAGAGAAGCTGGGAGAACAGGGGGGAATAGAGCAGGCAGCGAGCCGTCTCTCCGGACGGAACGGGCCGGAATTCCCCCCATCTGCTCCAACACCTCGGTGTGGAGTCCTACTCCCCGGGCCTCAGCCCCTGTCTCGACAGGAAGTCTGCCCCCGAATTTGGGGACCCCGGGATGTAAACTGCTCGAAGGGAGCTGAGTTTCCCTTTGGGTCCACAGGAGGTCTGGGAGAAAAGCTTGAAGTGCTAAACAGACAGCCACGCTTCCGGCACATACTATGTGCCAGGAGAGGTGGAGTCTGCTCCACAGACCCTAAGTCGAGCGGTCCCTCGGGGCCACACCCCAACCCGAGCGGGAGGCGTCTGTCAACAGCGTCACGCGGTGACAGAGTGATCCCAGTACGGGCCTTCGGGAAAGAAACCAGGCTTTCTTCCACTGATGCAAGACCCGCAGCATCGCTTTGAGACCTTGATCAGGCGGGAAAGGTTGCCCCTCGAGGAAACCCCCTGGTTTTTGAGCCACTATAATGGTCACAGATGGCGCAGGCCTAGTGGAAAAGCACTAGGAACTGCCGCCACAAAAATTAACACTTCCTAGAAGCGTCTGACCATGAGTGGCCGGCCTAGCCTCATGCTCTTGACTGTGGACGGGATAGAGGCAACACGCACGGGAGAAACCGTGCGAGATTGACACAAAGTCCCGTACAACACCGAGGGACGTAGTGCTCTGCCTCGGCAAGAGTACATTCCTCCCGGTATTCAGTCTCAGCCTGAGCTCCTACATGTGTGATGTCGCACAAAATTGGCACAAATCATCTCGATGTCGCACCGCGATCTCCCGAGACTGGGCCAGAAAAGAGCCAGTCGTTGAAGAGATACGGGAGCCACGGAGAAACCGTCACAGAAGGTGAATTACCCGGAGGTATGTGGTAAGCAGAGTAGCCACATAAACCTCTCGGGAAGAGAGAGCCCTAAAGCCGAGCTGGCCCGCAGGAAACAGCTGGCAGGGATACACGGTTTCTAGTGGCCAGCTCTGGAGAGGAGAGCGGTCTTAGCAACCGCTAGGCCCCCTCGGAGGCCGAGCACATCTACTCCAGAACTCCCAGGAGCGGAGCTAGAGCTGCATCCACGCACTTGTTGAAAGTGTGAGGAGACAAGCTAGGCCGAACGGAAGAACTCAGTATAGATAAGCCTTGTCCCCAGAGGCGAATCTGAGGAACTTCCGGTGCTGTGGAAGGATGGAGACGTGTAAATATGCGTCCTTCAGATCTATCGCGACAAGCCAGTCCTCAGACCTGGCTTGTACTACAAACTGCTTCAGAGTTAACTCTCTGAATCTCAGTGGCATAGAACTAAAGTAGGACGCAAGCCTCCATCCCTTCTAGGGACGATGAAGTATCGGCTATAAAAGCCCGGACCTCTGGCTGAGAGAGGAACATACCCTATGGCCTCTTTCCCCAGCAATGAGTCGACTTCCTGTCCCATGACCAGAGCCTGCTCGGGGACCACCAGAGTTGGCAGAACCCCCGAAAAATCCGGGTGGATGGACCCGGAACAAAGTAGCGTATCCTTCTGATACGGTACGCAGGACCCATCGAGAGATACCTGGGAGGCGCTGCCATGCCGCCAGGAAATCCTCTAGGGGTATCAGTCTCTCGAGACCGACCTCTGGACAGATGTGTTTTTCCACTCAGGGCCCTGGCTGGCACCAGAGAGCCTCTGGAGCAGATACTCTAAAACCCTCCTCAGAGGGGGCATCCTGCCCAGTGCGCCCTGTGTGGAGCACAACCGGAAGTGGCTACCTGGGAAGAGCATGACCCGGCCCCCTCGAGGTACCGAGCCTGCTACCGCGCTTACAGGGCACTGATCTACCCCTCAAAGTAGACCAGCGGGGGGCCCCTGTGAGGCCGAAGGACGCTAGCGTCAGGGCCTTCTGCTCTTTGCCTCCTTAGCCTGGAGGACAGCCCTCAAAATGTCCTGCCAGAAGGCTGCAGCTGAGCGTGACAACCTGTACTGCCACCCAACAGAGGGGGCTGCCAGGTGACAACGTTCTGCCGCTGAGCAGCGCGGTAGGAGTAGCCGCTGCTGGGCTGCGGCTGGCTCGCAGTCCCAGACACTCGAGAGCGACGGGGAAGAATTCTCCTGAATGCTACCTCCCGCTTTGCAGCCTCATGAAACCTCTCGACGGCTATCTCGATAGCATCGCCGAAGAGGCCAGGAGGCATAAGAGGGGCATAAAGAGGTTATTCTTATCTCTCTCTCTCTCAGCGCGGTCAAAATGCATGGCGCAGAGAGAGATAGCAGTGGCCCTGCGCAGCTCGGCGACTGCCTAAGGGCCATCCCCTGCCCTCATCGAGGATATGGGCGGCGTCGGGATTTCAGGGGCGGCGATGAGTGGTGGGCGAAATAACTCGCCAACCTCCACTCTAGGCATCGCCCCGTAACCGGCCACAAGAGTAGCATAGTTAGCGGCTTAACGCTGCTATACACTCTGTGAGAAGCGGGCTACTTCCAGGACCTCAACACCTCGATGTGGAGGTCCGAGAACAAAAGCAAACCCCGACGCTGAGGCTGCACTCGGGCGGCAGGCAACGCTCGTCCCTGAACGAGCGCCCCTTGGCTCAGCTGGTCACTCGAGACCCAGTCTCGCCGTTGCCCGAGTCAAACCTCAAGCAGCTCCTCCTGCAGATGAGGTTGATGGCGGTTCAACCTCATCCACATCGATGCTGACTAAATCCACCTCCAACTTCTCAGAATTGGAGAGGTTCAGCAACGCTTCCTCACCCTGGTCGGAAGTAGGTAGGTTCGTGAGGGTAGATTTAACAGGAAAGGGAGAAGAAAAGGCGTCCCCGTCTCCAACCCCGCTGTTAAACCCAGTTGTGATCCCCATGAGCGCGACCACCGCTGAGCCTCAGCTGCAGCGAGGCCAGATCACGAGGACCGCGAGCCTGAGCAGTTCCCTCAAAAACTGCCAGGCAAGAGCAGAGAGTGCGCAGCAGCAGCCGCAAAACACTCTGCACACTCAGAGCCCTCAAGCAGTGAGCGTGCATGCAAACATGTGACACAGAGAGCGTGTATATCACTGCCCGTGATGAAACGCGGCAGGAGTGACACAACGCCAGAAATCTGTGTAACCGCCATCAAAACACAGGTAAGTGAAAATCAAACTTACAGCCAGCAATGCACCTTACACACACGTTAGCTTCGAGCGCTGTTGAAGACACTAAAGCTGCGGCTTCTAGTTCACTGCGTGCCTTTATACTCCTGGCTCATGATATCACCCTCGGTGATTGCACTCGCACACCTGGTTTCAATTGCGCTTCAAGAGACAATCACGCTAATGCGTTCCCATATGCGTTCCGACGCAGTGTTGAGTTCCCTTGACAGGGAACTACAAGTTTGTTTTTTCTTATTTCAGGGAGAAACTGTATTTAAGTGTCCGAAGTGTGAGAAACAATGGCCATATGATGAAGTTAGAAAATCAGCCAAACTCTCAAATGATGAGCGATTCGGTTTTGAGGATGTTCTTGGAGGAAATGCTGCTAAGAAGTTAGTTGACACAAAGAATGTATGTACATTAAATGGGATCTTATTATCAATTTAAAATATTTACAGTATATGTAATGAACATTTCCTGCTATTGTTTGTTCATCTCTGTGTTTGATCTGTCTGCAGTGTCCCGGCTGTGGCACGTTTGCAGAGAGGTTGGACACCAACAATCTCTCGGTCAAATGCTTAATTTGCACAAAAAAGACTGGAAGAATCTATGAATTCTGCTGGCAGTGTCGCAGAGAGTGGAAAGGCCCTCAACCTCGAGATGATCATTGTGGAAATGTGGGTTGCAACATCACAAACCAGGAAGTACTTAAAGACTGTTCAATGGTTACTTTAACATCTGTGCAAAATGTCGAGTGTCCGGCGGTTCGTGCCTGTCCATTCTGTTTTGTGCTGATTGAATACAAAATGGGATGTAAAATCATGAAATGCCGGACATGTCGAAAAAGTTTTTGCTTCGTCTGTCTTAAGCCTGGTCAAGAGTGCCTCACAACATCTACTCATTACGTGAAATGCTCAGCTGGAGTCGCACCAAAGCAAGTGGATATTCGGAGATTGTGAGCAGATGTGCTGTGAATTATGCAGAAATTATGAAATGTTTATGTTAAATAATCAAGAACACATATTATTCAATGCATATATATTACAAGCATCTTCCTCATGTGTGCATTTTAGACATTGTTTTTATCCAACTGTTTTTTTCTGTCTTCTGGAAATAGTGCACCTTTAAAATGTTTTGTAATCAAATTCTGGGAAACACAGTTAGTTGAATCTGTTTTAACTAGGGCTGGGCAATATGGCTATAAAAACAAATCTCAATGTTTTCAGCTTATTGATTATATTTTTATGTATATATTTATAATCATGTATTTGTTCTGAAATGACATAAAATATTATTTTCAAACCAAATTTTCAAACAATCCTCTCTATAACCAAGTTCACAATGTTTGTTGTATGGAATAAAAATCTAATTGAAGCACACACACACACACACATTCACACACACTTTTCATTCTCATCTGGGCTTGTCTGTAGGGTCTTCAGTGTAAAAACTTTTAAGATTAAAACAGCAGACTGTGGGAATGTATTATTAGTTAAAAAATCTGTACTTTTCCATTTCACATGTATTATTTTGACAAATTTTTGTGCCATATGTATGATTTGTTTTCAGTTTTCCTGTTCTTGTTTTTATATCACTGCAACTTAATTGTTTAATCGGTTAATTGTTTCTGTTCTCTTCTGGTTTGTTTCTATGGTTACTCATTGTGTGATTCATTCAGTTCAGGTGTTCCTTGTTTAATTCCCTTGTTATTTTTGTTAATAAACTTCTGCCTATTTTTTTTGTTTATTATTATTTTTATTATCATTATTAAGTACAGATGTTTTCTTGTGATACCCCCATGTATTTCTGTTTGTGGATTAAAGACTTGAAGATTGAATTCCTTTGTCATTTGTGATGAGAACCAGAGCCATGAAATATTTGCACCAATGCAGTGAATTCAGTGATGAGATTTTTAATGGATACAGTAATGAATACAGTAAGAATTGAAAAAGAATAAGAATCAATATAAAATAGCCATATGATGCTACTGATAGAATAATAAAATAAAAAACAAGTAATTACTCCAGCTATCTTTCTAAAGAACAGTGTAATTTAACATTCAGAAAAGGTTTAACATTTAACATTCATCCTCAAAACCAAAGGTGACTATTCAAGGAAAGAGCCAGGGAAAATTTAACAACTTGAAATCATGACTCCTATCAAGTATAATAAAGGAGTAAAATGACGAATCATACGACTGACAGCGTTCTATTTCAGTTTCAACAGTTTTCTTTTGATTGCTAACAATTGTTTTTAGAAAAAAAAGTCATTTATAGGCTATTTGTTAAAACAAATAGCCTATAAATAGTGTTTTTATATCCCTCCACCCGTGCCACAGAGGAAATTAAATTATGTTTCTGAAGCAAAAGCTTAAGATGAACAAAATGGTCGTCTCTACAAACGTTTTACAAAGTTTTTAGAGTTTTTACTGGTTCACAATATTATTACAATTTAGTTTTCAATTTCTGTCATTTTCAGGTTTTCTTAGTCCATTTTTAATATAATACACTGGTATATTGTTTTCCCAAATAATTCCTCCATTAAACTGCAATATGTGATTTATTTATTTTTTTATATGATTAGTTGAGATTAATCCAAGTGAGTTCAAAACATCTACATGAAAAGTAAGAGTGTCATCGACAGAGTCCTGGGAGAGTCTTGATCAGGAGGAAGTGGGCCTTTGAAGAAAACACACACAAAGGAAACATCAAAACTCAAGCATCAGTGAATATAAAGTGAGATTAAATGCATAAAAATGTTTTATTGCGTTTCCCCAACACTGCTCATGGTCATATGTTCATGAGCCACTAATTACTGTTAACAAATAGAACTGTATTGTAAATCTTTTCTTTTTTTTATGAAACAAAGTTACATTTCATTTTAATTAGAATCTGAATAGTTTTACAGAAAAAAGACATGAAGTTTTTATTGTGAGAAAGAAAATGATACCTTTTCCACCACCATCCATTTTCATCACGACATGAATAACAGAGAGTTCTTGAATGCCGTGATGTTTCAGTGTTTGATCGTCTTCAAGATCTTTTCCATTAAAAATCAACCTCAGTCTGTTAGTATCTGGCAAGAAAAACAACATCAAATATTTAGAAGTCAGTTATTTTGAATAGTGTGCATGAAACTTACCATTAACTTACCTTTTACTCCAGGCAAAAGACTTAGAGCCTTTTTCTTTAAATCTCTGACTCTGGTTTTCTCGAGTCCTCCACTTGTTGTTGGGAGAATGATTGATTTAATTGTATCTTTGTTGATCTTCAGATAGACTGTGATGTTCTCCTCCTCCTCTGTGATGTTCTCCTCAGCAGCTGTGGTGCTCCCCACATGGGCTCTGATGTTCTTATAGACTGTAATGTTCTCCACATGCTCTGTGGTGTTCTCCACATGGGTGGTGAATTTCTCCTGATAAGCTGTGGTGTTCTTCACAGCATATGTGTTGTTCTTAAAGGCTGTGGTGGACGCATAGTCCGTGGTGTTCTCCTTATAGGCTGAAATGGACATTTTTGTTCTGTTAGGTTAGAATTTTCTACCTCAAGTGACGAGAGACAGAAACACACTGGCCTCTTAAACAACCTTTACTTTTGCTTTTAGTTATAAAATAGGAAGTAGGGTGTTGGCTTACACTCTAAAAGAAAAGGTTTGAAACACAAGAGTCAAGGTGCTTTATGGCAAGTTTAGATAATATCATCCAATCCATGTGACAAAATCTAATGAACCATTGTAGATTTTATTGCAATCACCTAAAACACGTCAGTCAAAGATACTGTGAATTATTTTTGAAGAGCAGCTGGATTTTACTAAAGGCTAGAGCACATACTAAAATATTTTTTAAATCTTATCAGAGTTTCAGAGGGGTAATGTAGAAGGTAGGATTCGAACCTGCACGGGGAATCCAAAAAGCATTTCATATCCATCGACTTAACCTCTCGGCTACGAATAGATATGGTTTTGGGTGCAGCGTCATATTACGTGCCAGAAAATCTGTTGAAGCGTGAGTGCAGCAAAGTCTCGCGTCACGAAGCCTCTCGCGATGTGAAGCAGTATCGAATGGTCTGAACCAGTCACGTGATTCACTCAGAGAACCGAAGCAGTTGCTGCTTCGGACGTCATCGGTCACGTGTGTTTTTCCGCATCAAAGCAAGCTCCGAAGCAGTAGTTCATAAAAAATCCTGCTTCGAGTTCGAAGCTTGTGTCGGAGCATCGGTGTCAGACGGCCATCACTACACTGAAGCTTTTACATGAAACTGTCGGTGCTTCGAAGCTTTTGACACAGTGCTCTGCTCTGCCATCTGGTGCTCAATAAACATTCCTACACCAACTGTGTCATTCAGATGTTTTGTTCATTTGGGAAGGTTTATTTGTATATTTAATAAGTTTAATTGTATTGTGCAACTTTTTTGTGTGTGTGTATTCCTTACAAAACAACAAAAACATGCATATTGGTAAAAAAATAAAAAAATAAAAAATAATTATACATATACAATAATGCATTTACCGTAGTATTTTCCGCGCCATAAGGCAAAAGGATTATAATGCGGATTATAATAATGTTTCAATTAGGGTTCTATTTCTGTACTCAAAAATTATAATTATATAAGGCGCATGCTAAAACATATGGTCTCCAAAAAAAAAGGTAACGGAACCAAAACAGTACCGTTTAACAATACACTTTTTAACAAAACAAGTTATGTTTTAATCAATCCATTCAAATCCATCAAAGTCATAATTTTCTGTGTCTGAATTGAAAAGCTGGACGTGACACTCTTTCTTTTTCCATTTTCTTTTCTCAATTACCCCTTGTTTCTCTTCCTGCCTGTGTGCAGACAGTACTTTATGCGCTTCCTGTTCTGACTCCCTTAGCAATGTTGCTATGTTCTGTTTAATATCATTCTGCAGCTTGTTGGCTGCTCTAAACTCATCATTTAAAGCACAAAATTCTTTCTTTTTCTTTTCTCTGTTTTTTTTTCTGTTCCACTTATTATGTCCCACTACATCATCCCGGTACTCACTGAGTGGCTACTATGTCCCTTATTCTACACATTTTCTATTGAACTCTCCCTCCATTTTGACTCCTTTATTTACGCTTTATTTGAGTGTGTTCTCTTTCTATGTCGATTTACACAAGACCTCAGGTCCTGATCACCCTTTTGAATGAAAATGAGACAAGGCTTAATATTCATTTTTTACAGTAGTGGTTTTAATCTTGGAACTCTGCCATGCAGACCATTTTTTCCCAGCCTCTTTTTTATGGTGGAGTCATGAACACTGACCTTCACTGAGGCAAGTGAGGCCTGCAGTTACTTCACTTTATCAGGCGGGTCCTATTTAAGTGAATTCGTGATTGAGAACAGCTGTGACAGTAAATCAGACCTCGGTCTGGCCACAAAACTGAACTCAGATGTGATACCACAGTTAAATTATGTTTTAACGGGGGAAACACTTCTTCACCCAGAATCATGTAGGTTTGGATTTTTTTCCCTTAATAATAACAACCATCATTTAAAAACTGCATTTTGTGTTTACTTGTGTTATCTTCAACTAATATTTGTATTTGTTTGATGATCTGAAACATTTAAGTGTGACAAACATGTAAAAAGACAAGAAATCAGGAAGTGGGGAAACACTTTTTCACACCACTATATATACACAAATAAAAGTACATTAAAACAGTTTAGAATAAAAAGGAGGATGCAAACATAAAGAACTCACTCTGGGACTTCACTAATGATCTTTATTCCCCATGATCTTTACTCGCTGTGGTATTTTTGGCACACTCTTATGTAACTCTAGACTCTAATACACATTGTGATACAGTGTGATTGTAGCTTAAAATAATAGCAGATTTGTAATTTTCTATAAACACTAAAAGCTGAAATTAAATTTGTTTCAGTAAGAAATAGACTTTTGCGATGGTTAAATGTTTGTAAGATTATTTTGGTACAGTTTTTTTTTTTTTTTTTTGCATATAGTGTATATGTCAGCTAGTAATAGATTTTGTCTCGTTGGCATGTGTGGAAACCTTTAAAAATGTGTGACAGCTAACCACACGTAATGTCCCACTCACACATAGAGTTCATGCCAGCAATTACAGTCACTAAAGTATGTCCGCACCCTGTTTGCACAAAGTGAAAAGTTTGCTGAATATTTTTTCAAGCATCTTCCGTGTGGTTTTGGTGATTAACATTTTGTAGAAAATTGAAAGCAAAAATAAAGAGTTGCAGGGAAATGTTTATTCAACTAAGCAGTTTCATTTTTTAGGGAGTTTTGTGAGTGCAGGGAATTCTTGTGCAGTATCATCACAACACCCAAAACAAGTCAAACCACTTTATTGTTGTTTTCACTAAAGGAAGAAGATTTGATACATGCATCTAAAATTTGCCAAAGAATAAATGCTTAAAATGCTTCAGAGGATGAGTCAGCTTTTATTATGAGGTGAGAGTGAAACGGAAACTGGATATAGTATCTGCCTGCAGCCACTGGAATGAGTATTGAAATCGACCATATCTACAGCTTACTGTATTTGACACATTTACATTTTTCAGTTTGTGTAAAATCTCTTGAGGTTCAGAGTGTTCCTTTTTTCCTTTAATAATTAAAAATAAACAAATCTGAGTTTGAAAATAAAAACACTGTAAACACAGCTAAACAGCATTGTTCAAAACGTTACAATAATGAAGAATTTCTGAGCATTGTACCTCGGTTTTTATTCACATTTTTCTCATGGTTTTTCAATAGAGCGCATAAGTTAGAGCTTATAACGCTAACATATAATAGCATAGTTCTAAAAGTAAAGGCAAGTTTAACGCAGACTCAGGCTGGTTAAGATCCATCTGCAGTTTATTAGAGACAGACAGAGACATGGTACAAACAGGCTCGGGTCAGATCACCAGGCAGAACAATGATGTCAGAGGTAGGCAGAGAGAGTGGTGGAAACAGGCAGTAGGTCAGGGTAGGCAGCAAACGATCAAAGTCCATAATCCAGATAAACAATAATCAATAGGCAGGCGGCACAGAGTCAGGAGCGAGGAACTAGGCAGAGTCAGTACACAGGCAAGCGATAACAGGGTAAATAACACTCAGCGCTGTACCGGGATAATGCAGAGCAGGTGTGAAGTGATTAGTCCAGGAGAAGGGATGCATGGGAATTGTAGTCCGATAAACCCTAGTACTCTGGAGAGTGAGACCTCCGGCGGCCATTGGTGGGAACCTCGTCAGCATTTGTGACAGCAAGTTTATTTATGTGCACATTTCATATGCAATTGTAATTCAAAGTGCTTTACATAAGAGCAATGAAAGTAATTCAAATCATCAATAAAGGGGTAAATAATTATATATATATATTTATTTATATACAGTGGAGTTCACTTATCTCGAGTCATGGTTAACTCGCCAATACTATAATGTCGATGTTTTTGAAGTGGAACCGCCAAACTCCCTATTTGTCTCAGTATTTTCTTGTGGGTTATGTTGATTCTGTTATGTTGCCGAATCCTAGTATCTCGAGCAAAAACGAGGGACAAATTTCACGTTGCACATGCAGAGTAGAGCAGATGTTCACTCCTCCACGTGCAAATGAATCATGCATGTCCGGGAAGCCGCCGCTGGCTGATTACGCAATGGCAGTACGGGATGTCAAATGTTCTTTGTCTAAAAAATAATTAAATCACTGCACAAATATAAATCGCTGCATTTGTTTGACTCACACAGCCTCAGTCACGTACTCTCGTCCACTGTGTGTGTGCGCCCGTCTGTGACAAAAGCTAACTAGCTGCTTGCTTATCATTTCTCAGTCAAAACTGAACACCCAAAAATACAGGAAGGAGTGGGAATCAAACCCTGAACTCCAAGGCTGGTTAAAGCCGTTTATTGGTGATAATACATGAGCATACTTGTTAGACAGACAGAATGCAAGAAAGTATGCAATCTAGCCTACAGCCACACAACACACACACACGCGTGCACGCACACACAAACACATCCCTGCTTCTGTTCTGACGTGACTCTGCTCAGCGCCGCTGCGGATTGAAGAACGGATTGAAGGTTATTAAAAGACGAGACGAAGCTGAATTTGTTGAGAAAGCACATTAGAAAACGCAAGAAAGTATCAGTCTAGTACAGTGTGATGACCTCACGAATATGTTGTGACTGTTTACACTGTGAGTGAAATTGTGTTTGCAATGTTGGAGAATATAATGAAAGGTTTGTATGGAGAATGGAAGGTGTTTTTATTGTATTCTGGTAAATCTCTGCTGTTAGTTGCTGCACATATGCCTTTTGTTGTTAGCAAACATATACAGTGTATGTACATTTTTATAGATGCCGATCGCTTCATCAAACAAATTGCCATATTGGTGTTAGTTATCTCGACGCTTTTTTGCCCCCCGAGGTCGTCGACATAACAGAACTCCACTCTGTGTGTGTGTGTGTGTGTGTGTGTATGTATGTATATATATATATATATTTATATATATGTATATACTGTATATATAGTCAGGCGTCAGTGATGGATGAAGTCTTGAAGACAAACATGAAAGAAACATAGTAATATTTTTTTTGCTGCAAACCTCAAGGATTCATAGAACACTCAACACAGTATCAACAAGAATGAACACAGACATTTAAATACACAAGGGAGGATTAAGCAATGAGACACAGCTGGACATGACTAACAATGTGATTGATGACAAGACAGGTGATTAAGATTAAGCTTTCCTGTAACTCAAACAAGAGAGAGCAGCGCTTGCAACATCAATTCATGGGTTTAATTCCCATGGAAAGTGAGAACTGATTAGAATGTCAATGTGTTTCTGTCAGGTTCTGTCACTTCAGTTTGGATTTCTAGTGTGTTGGTTGACAGAGCTCTGACACTGACCCTTTGTTGTGTGTTGTCATTGTGTAACCCCGCCCACCTTGTTACCTTGTTTCCCTTTAGTGTTGTCAGCTGTTCTCTGCTTGTTACCTTTCCTCATGTGTTCACTATATAGAGCCCTTGCTCCTGCAGTCCGTCATGGTCTTGTTGTCATTCCATGTGGTTCCCAGAGTTCTATGTCATGGTCCAGATCTGGTGTTTCCATGCCTAGCGTCCCTAGTCTTGTCTAGTGTTGTAGTTCATGTTATGTTGTGAGAGGTCATGGGCGACTGATTCAAGCTGATAGAAGAGCAAGTTTGACTGAAATAACCACTCGTTACAACCGAGGTTTGCAGCAAAGCATTTGTGAAGCCACAACACACACAACCTTGAGGCGGATGGGCTACAACAGCAGAACACCCACCGGGTGCCACTCATCTCCACTACAAACAGGAAAAAGAGATTTGCACCAGATCACCAAAACTGAACAGTTGAAGACTGGAAAAATGTTGCTGGTCTGATGAGTCTGGATTTCTATTGAGACATTCAGATGGTAGAGTCAGAATTTGGCGTAAACAGAATGAGAACATGGATCCATCATGTCTTGTAATGGTGTGGGGGAGGTTTTCTTGGCACACTTTAGGCCCTTTAGTGCCAATTCTTCTTCTTCTTCTTCGATGCAGGCTCCAGCTAGGGGAGCGTTGCACCATGGTGAACCACTTTTACCCATTTCTTCCTATCGGCTGCCAACCGCCGACCAGAATGTAGACCCAGATTTTGTTGTTTCAGGTCGGCTTCAATGACAGCTTTCCAGGTTAGTTTGGGACGCCCTTTAGGTCTTTTCCACTCTTTCGGAGGCATTGAGAATAGCGCATCCTTGGTGTCAGAACCATCCGGCTGTCGGACAACATGACCGAAGAGACTCAGCCTTCTTCTTCTGATCATGTCAGTAATTGGAATCCAGTCGGTTCGTTTGAGGACGGCTTTGTTAGTGGTTTTCTCTGACCAATGGATGTTGCATATTGATCGGAGACATTTATATCCAAATGCATCCACCCTGTTTGCGTCCCTTTTTGTCATGGTCCAGGCCTCAGAGCCATACAGCAACACTGGTAAGATGTAGGCACTGTATAGTCTGAGTTTAGTACTTTCTTTAATTCTTGTGGACCAAATAGTGCTTTTTAGTTCACCGAAAGCGTTGTTGGCCAATGCTATTCGACGTGAAATCTCCTCGGAGCTGCCACAAGAAGAGTTGACCGATTGTGCCAATTGGGCATCGTTTAAATGCCACGGCCCACCTGAGCATTGTTTCTGACCATGTCCATCCCTTTATGACCACCATGTACCCATCCTGTGATGCTTCCAGCAGGATAATGCACCGTCACAAAGCTGGAATCATTTCAGATTGGTTTCTTGAACATGGCAATGAGTTCACTGCACTAAAATGCCCCACAGTCACCAGATCTCAACCCAATAGAGCATCTTTGGGATGTGGAGGAACGGGAGCTTCGTGTTCTGGATCTGCATCCCACAAATCTCCATCAACTGCAAGATGCTCCTATCAACATGGCCAACATTTCTAAAGAATGCTTTCAGCAGCTTGTTGAATCAATGCCACGTAGAATTAAAGCAGTTCTGAAGGAGAAAGGGGGTCAAACACAGTATTAGTGTGTGCTCCTGATAATCCTTTAGGGGAGTGTTTGTCAGCTAGTAATAAGTTTTGTCTCACTGACATGTGTGGAAGCTTTTAAATTGTGTTACAACTATCCCCATGTTATGCCCTGCTCCCATCTAGTGTTTAAGCCAGCAGTTAACTAAAGTACGTCCATTCCCTGTTTAAACAGAGTGAAAAACAATTTATTGCTAGCAACATTCTTGTGGTTTTGATGATTAACTATTTGTCTCTTATTCTTTTTTTAAAATGAAAGTAAAATAAAAGTGTCACATGGAAATTTCAGCTTATCTGGGTATTTTAGGGAGTTTTGTGAGTGCTGGGGAATTCTTGTGTAGTATCACATGAACAACCAAACAAGTCAAACCACTTTATTGTTGTTTTTTCTAAAGGAAGAACATTTGACACAATCACGCATGTAAAATTCCCCTTTGTTCAAGAATTTATTCAAGCATTGTTCAAAACCTCATAACATACAAGAATACTGTCTTTATTCACCTTTTCCTCATTGTTTCGCAATAAAATGTTATAGTGACATAACACTAACATAGAAATGCATAGTTCTAATAGGCAAAGCAAGTTTATTGATGTGGAACATTTCATACACAATGGTAATACAAAGTGCCTTACATAGGAGCAGTGAAACAGTGAAAATAATAAAAATCATTAAAGCGGTGGAAAAAATAAAACAATAAAAAAACTATATATATGACCAAAGTACATAAAAAAAATTTAATAAAAAAAGGAGGATGCAAACAAAATACTCTGGGACTTCCCCATGATCTTTACTCTGTGTGGTATTTTCGGCACACACCTATATCACTCTAGACTCTCACAGGAACACATTGTAACACAGTGATTGCATCGTGTTAATTCAACGAGAGTAACTTCAGTTTTCCAAGTGCAATCCCAACATTCCTGATAGAACAGAATGGCTTTCCACGTCGATCATGTCTACAGACCCAATGATATCGGTGAGTCTTGCATAGCAACACTTCTTATCAACAAAAAGTGCATCTTATACTCTGCATATTGATTATGGGTTTGATTATATTCCATTTCTGACTAAAACAATTATTTGAACAAGTCAACTGGAAATTAACCTGCATTGCAAAAGGGTGCTAAAAATGATAGTAATGAAGACAATCTTTATTTCTGATCATCTGAATTACTTTTCTAAACTTTTTTCAGATAAGAATGACAACGACCCGAGCATTTCAAGGGCTAAGTTATCATGCGGTCACGTCACGTCTGCTAAAACTTTGGTGGAAAGCTGCACAGTTCAGCTAAAGAACGTGAGTTATTAGATTGCCTTGTACAAGCCAACCTCCTGATCTCCTGATCTCCTGATCTCCTGATCTCCTGATCTCCTGATCTCCTGATCTCCTGATCTCCTGATCTCCTGATCTCCTGATCTCCTGATCTCCTGATCTCCTGATCTCCTGATCTCGCTACAATAGATAGACATAAGGTGTCTGATGTGAGTCTTGTAGCTTCACCAAAGTCAGAGTCAGTCTGCAGATTTTGGGCAACAATATTTCTTGAAACACTTTCTGTGTGAGTTTGTTGTGCTTTAAAATCCAGTAATGTGTGATTGTCTGTCTTAAACTCATCTGTCCGTCTATCAGACCAGGTTGTTTCAAGCCAACCTCAAAATTTGTCTAAAAACTGTATTTGTGTAGTTATGATGAAGTCAGTATTTACTGCATAGCAAAAGTTTGCTAGTCTGTCTCCTAAAAAATATCTTAATGTTGCTTCATGTTGTCAGAGTACTTTTGTAAAATAATACAATCTCTTTCCATTTTAATTTTTAAATGTTGCACTTTTAGGCATATTATAGTTTAGACTTTTTTTTTTTCTTAGGGACAAGTGGAACTGAAATGTCCGATATGTACAAAAGTGTGGGCGTTTGGTGAAGTGAGAGCATTGCTTACACATCAGGAGCACCTTTATTTTAAAGACAAACTCCGGGAAAATGCATGGAAGAAGAAGATTGAAATCAAAGGGGTATTCTCTCTTTTTATTTGTAATCTTGGACTTTTTGTTCCTCCTTTTTACAGTATTTACATGTATTCATTTAGAAGAAATGTTCTTTGATGGTCTTTTTCTCCCTGTTGTTCTTGCTTGTTTAGTGTCCTGGTTGTGGCTCCTTCGTTGAAAGAAAACACTCTTCTAACCTCTGCGTTCAGTGTCTGTTCTGCACAGGAAAGATGGGGAAACCGTACGAGTTCTGCTGGCAATGTGGGAGAAACTGGAAAGGGTATCAACCTCGAACTGATAAATGTGAGAATCTGGGTTGTTCCAATAGTGATTTAATCATGCTAAGAGACTGTAAAATGATTACTTTGTCGAACGGAATTAAAAACATTCAGTGTCCATCGATTCGTGCCTGTCCGGATTGTGGCACGCTTATTGAACACAGTGGAGAAGGGTGCAAACATATGGAATGCTGTAATTGTAAAAGATCATTCTGCCTTATCTGTCTAAAAACCCCTCATAGCTGCTGTAGTCGTTCTGATGCTGCTGCACCACGACAAACTACACTTCCTTAGATAATCAATAATTGGCAAACGGCACATTGGATAATAATGTCTTTTGATTAGAATTATTTGTAATGGAATATGCATCATATTGAAATGATCACTATTTTGAGTCTTACAGTTTGTGATTGTTGAAAGAAACTCACTCTTTACAAAACTGTTAAAGTTGTGTTCAAAACTTAAATGTGCCTCTTATACCATGTTGAAATATATTCCAAATCATAAACTGAAACACTATCAAAGCAAGTAGATGAAGCCGAACAGCTAGACAGATTCATCTTTCAATTTCTGTGTAAAACAAGGACACTTAGGAATAATTGTGTTCTAAACATGGATTAAGTAACAAACTGCAGTGATTTATTAAGAGAGCATTGTGTAGAAACGTAACAGAAATCATTATGATGCTCCTGTTTTGTAATTTTAATTTTTGCTTTATGTGTGTGTGTGTGTGTGTGTGTGTATCTGATTTCTGGCATTGCAATGCAACGTGATTCACAATCTTATCAATGCTTGCATAAAAATAAAAATATGTTTAAGAATGTGTGGTGTTGGGGAAAAATGACAGATATTGTTGCTCTTTGTTTTTATTGCATGGAAGAAATTTTATGTTCACTAGACGTTCATTGTACTACACAGAATATAAAATGGATTTGTAAATTTTACACATTGCTACAAAAATAAATGTACTGTATTAATACAAATGTGCATAATCTTTTTCTGTCTTTTTCTTTTCCTGGTAAATTTGACCTATTGTTGAAACTTACTGTTATTAAATGATTAAATTACTGTAATTAAATCACAGACTCAGGAACAGGTTAAGACTGTCAAGGAGTGTGGCGGTAGATGAGGTGAGGACTCAAAGATGCACGAGAATGGGGATTTATTAAACAAACAAGAAATACTCAGAACAAACCCCCCCCGAGGGGGAAAACAAGACTAGAACTTGGACATGAACTAGATACTTGATACTAGATACAAGATACAGGACTAGACAGAACAGCATGAACACAACCTATTAACGACGAGAAACCAGCACAAGACAACAGACACGGATGGATTAAGTACACACATGAGGAACGGTAATTGAATGGGACACAGATGGGAACAAATCAAACTAAAGCAGGGAAACAAGGTGGGAGGTTTACACATTGACGAGACAAACACACACACAATGAGAATCGCTTGAAACCGCACCCACTCACATAACGTAGAGCGCGTGAGAATGTCAAACACTTGTCTCACGCGCTCACGACAAGGACGAACACACGAGTTATGAATGCCCGGATCCTGATCCAAAACCGAAACTGAACCAGGCCAAAGTATCGGGACCGGACATCATAACTCGCACAAAAGACGTCACAGGCACTCGGAGCCGAGCGCACGCACACACAACTAGAGACATAACGGCAGTGTCAGAGCTCTGTCACAAAACCAAGAAATGACTAGACCGAATGTGGCAGAACCCTGACAAACACACAAATAAACAAGAACAGAGCAAGAATAAAGGAAACACAGGGTTGAAATACACAAGGGTTGAATGAGGGAATAAGACACAGGTGACAAGACTAATGAGGTGATTAATTATGAATTATTTGAGTGGAAAAAACACTGAGAGAATCATGGGAGAAACCAGGAAGTGAGCAGATGACATGACAGACACATCACTATAACATGTATTCTGTAACATTTCACAGGTTAATATGACGTGAACTGGTGACTGATTTAAATAAAGCTAAAATCATTAACTTAAATCATTTCTATAGATCAGTCTTTAGTCTCATTTCTCATGAGTCTTTAGTCATGAGTGTGATGTGTTTTATGGTTGAGAAATAATAATGATAAATGCTCTTCCATATATATATATATATATATATATATATCTTTTTATTCTTAGGATTTCAGCATTTTTTGAGAATTCTTATGATCTGTAATTATTCATAACAAGCAGGTTTGCAATAGTATGAGTTTTTCAGGGTATGATAATCGTTATAGAAAATCAGTTACTCATAATTATTATCAGTAACAATGTCCTTTAGAAGGGACAAATTCAAGGTATTTTTGTTTAAAACAAACACTTATTGAGACGTAGACGTGAGGTTCTTCATCTGTTTTTATTTTTCCCCTGGTGCTGTAAACAATTACAGAGAGTGAAAGTGAAACACTTTTTATTCATCAAAGAATCTCTCTCTCTCTCTCTCTCTCTCTCTCTCTCTCTCTCTTTCTCTCTCTTGCCCTCTGTCTCTCTCTCTCTCTCTCTCTCTTGCCCTCTGTCTCTCTCTCTCTCTTTCAATCTCTTCCCCTTTCTCCCTTTTTCTCTCCTTCTCTCTCTCGCTCTCTGGATATGGCATGATAACAATAACATTTTATACCATGGTATTTTGCGAATCTGATTTACTGCTGCAACCCTTCAAACCACTTTTATTTCCCTTAAAGCCATTTAAAGGATCTAGTTTAGAAATCAAAATTGTTCATCATAATAGAGTTGATTCACGTTGTTTTCTGTATGAATGGCTTATTTTATGTAACCTTGAATGAATGAATTATGTAAGCTTTTTGAGTTTGAATCACTGGAGAAAGTTCCTGGAGTTTCCAGCAGATGTTGCTGTGTGTCTGTTAGAAACATGCTGTGTGCATGGAAATGATGTTACAGGAATTATCTTGAAGTTCTTATTAGGAAAAAAGGGGAAAAAAGAATTGGAATCGAAAAGCCATGAGAAACAGTTCCATCCATAACTTTGACATAATAATAATAATAATAATAATAATAATAATAATAATAATAATAATAATAATAATAATAATAATAATAATAATAATAATAATAATAATAGGTAATTAATATAATTATGTGCATGTTTATGTAAAAATGAACTTTGTTTATGTTTATATACTATGTTTATATATATATACTTTGCCTATGTGAGTGTAAAAATGAAAAAGACACCACTTTTCATTTTTGGATATCCGATTCAAAATTCAAATAACACATTTTAGTTTTGTAATTTTTGATGGTCAGTTGAAAAGCAAGAGCGATCGATTGATTCATGAGGCCATCGATGTTTGGTATTTCTGAATAAAATACTGTTTGTGTTATTTTCCCGTTCACATGTTTTGATTTTAGATGTTAATTGTGAGTGTCGGGAGGCAGAGTGAAAAAAAGGAAATAAGGTCCTGATCAAAAAGTTGATGTCCATAGAAAAGTGGTGTTTATTAGAGAGTGCAAAAACATTTACAACACAGAACAAACATAAATAAAAACTAAACAAAAAGAAAACAAAACGTTTGTAAAAAAAAAAAAAAAAAAAGTTTGTAAATCAAATTAAATAAACACTCAACACATCATAACTTAAAATTCCCAAAGCTAATTCAACAACCTTTAAAAGCAAAAGAATTTCACAACAAATTGAATAACAAAACATCTGCTCATAAATTATCTTTACGTTGCTTTAAAAAGTCATTTTACCAGAATCATTGGTTTGATTGTACAAAGTGTGAACCGGGAAGTTTAACCAGAACAATGTTTATGGAAGAATAAAAGGTAACGATCACATAAATTGTGTTCTAAACTTTTGTTCTTGAAACATTGTGATTTTAGGCAAAACAAAAACTGTAATGAATTGCAAAACTAGAACAAAACACAGAGAACACACTTGGATTAAAACAAAATTATATAGTGCACAGGTTAACCTGTCACAGTGAGGATTTAATACTGAATGATGTGTGATGTTTCAATTTAGACATGTTTTTTTCATTTGAATTTAATGTTAATGGTTCAAAGAATGTGAGGCTGAAACACACACTTTCACCTTTGGACACCCCCTTCTAGAGTCTATAAAACTACACTGTCAGAAGAAAATTTGTGTGTATGTATGAGAGAGTGTGTGAGAGTGTGAGTGTGTGTGTGTGTGTGTGTGTGTGTGTATGAGAGTGTATGTTAGATTGTGAGTGTGTGTGTGTGTGTGTGTGGTCTGTAGGGTTTGTAATGACCGGTTTGTTGAGACAAACACGTGTCGAGAATAAAGCTAGTTTTGCGTTGAGGAAGGAATAAATCCTGTAAGACGTCACTGTGGTTTGCCACTGGCTCACAGATGCGGCGCTGTGATGCGGTCAGTGCTTCGGTCAGCAGAACCGGACGGATGGGAATCAGCAAACGCTCAGATGTTCTTCACTGCTAAAACCAGAGATCTGTGATGAGAAACCAGCAAATCCTGAAACAGAGGAAGGGCTTTACTCGTTTAAGATCTCCGACTGACAGAGATTTATCTATAGATACAATCCCTGGATGTTTGACTCTGATCATGAGCGATAGAGAATGTTACTGTAACAGTCAGCGGTTGCCGTACAGCGAGTGTCACTGATGTTACACTGCAAACGTTGTGCGTCTTCAGTCAGATGAGGATTATAAAGGCACTGGTGGTTTATTTGAGCAGCTGGTTTGAGGCTTCAGGAGATCCAGCGTCAGAAACAGGAGGAGGTTGATGTTAAACTCGTCCCGGATCACGGATGTTTGTTCGGAGCATTTGACTGATAGAAACTTTAGTAGAAACTGTGTTGATGTGACGTCACAAACCATCAGGAAATGATCTCATAATGGCGACGTTATGAGCTTTAAAACTACATTTTCAGTAGATGTTTATAATTCTGTGCAAAAACTGCATGAATATTTAGGCCTAAATGTAAGATTTTTGCATTTGAATTGCAAAGAAAGTTTCCATTCGTCTGGATTACAGTTTTAATGAATGTATTAAAGAAATGTCTCAGATTCTGCACTCAAAATATAACGGCATCGTTTATTATGAACTATTTGTGTTTATTTAAATAACCATAGTTTCAAAATGCACAAAAATGCAGATAATTCAAATATGGCTATAATTATCAGTGGAAAAAGCAACATTCTGGCTTTCCTGTGTCTAACAGTAGTGAGCAGCGCTTGCAACATCAAGGTCATGGGTTTGATTCCCAGGGAAAGCATGAACTGATTAGAATGTCAATGTGTTTCTTGAATGCGATGATAAAAGCAGCTGATAAATGCAGGAGTGTTTGTGAAATCTCTGTGTTTATATGTCCGTTTTTTACTTCATTCATTAGATCGAAAGAGCTGAAAAGACCCTCCCCTCGAAGAAATCAGGACAGAAGTGGATAAAAGACACCGATTAAAACCCCAGGTGTGACAGAAATGCGTCTCGGACACTTGTGATCTGAATTCCAGGAGTAAACAGTGACTTAATGTGTTACGCAACTGCTCTTAAATCAGTCTCACAGTTCACTTCAGTGTGTGTGTGTGTGTGTGTTTCGGGACAGTAGTTTGCTCTGTGTGTATGTGTGTGTGTGTGTGTGTTGCAGTAGGTTGAGCAGAAGCAGAGAGTGAGGGAATAATGCGGTCAGGGGCCCATCAGGGAGAGAGAGAGAGAGGAGGACAGAAGCATCATTTCCCTCCCAGACCTCCTCTTCCCAGATAAACTGAGAGTTGGCGTCTCCGCTCTCCTGATGTGAGTCCAGCTTGAAGAGTTTATCCGAGCTTTAATGAGACTCCGAGGCTCCGCGGGGCACCGGAAGCAGACGGAGGGGGAGGAGGAGGAGGCGCGCAGGGGCCGCGGAGGGGATCCGGATCCGTCGAGGGGGTCAGACACGCAGAGCACCGGAGAGACACAGATGGCCGCGGGAGGAATCACCACTCTCCCGGCCCCCCCGGACGACGGCGCCAGCGGAGGCTTCTCCCCCGGGGGCTTCAGGGAACCCAAGCGCCTGTACTGCAAGAACGGCGGATACTTCCTCCGGATCCACTCGGACGGCAGGGTGGACGGGATCCGCGAGAAGAGCGACCCGCACAGTGAGTGCATGCTCTGTTCTTTCCGTGGAAAAAGAGAGCAGAGGATCTGGAGCGGGACACACACTCTTAGAGCAGGCGGACACACACACACACACACACACACACACACACACTCTTTATGCGCGTCAGAGATGGATCAGGGTTTCCAGATCCCGCTTCAGTGTAACTCGCTTTGGATGTTTTCAGAAAGACTCAGAGTTCAGGAGTTCACCGACGGTTGTGTGTCGCATTTGTGTGTTCGGTTCAGAAAACCATTTAGTCACGACGTCTGCAACATTTTAAAGCTTTTGGAAAGTGTGTGTGTGTGTGTGTGTGTGAGAGAGAGTGTTCTCCGTCAGGAGGAAATGGTTTCCATGTTCCCAGTTCAGTTTATTCCTGAGAAATGCAATTCAAATAGAAACTGAAACAATCAATTCTTTAGATTTTTAAGTGTTAAAGGCAACCAGTGAGTGTGTGTGTGTGTGTGTGTGAATGTAAGTGTGTGAGTGTCTGTGTGATGTGTGTGTGTGTGTGTGTCAGTGTGATGTGTGTGTGTAAGAGTGATGTGTGTGTGATGTGTGTGTGTGTCTGTGTGATGTGTGTGTCAGTGTGATGTGTGTGTGTGTGTGTAAGAGTGATGTGTGTGTGATGTGTGTGTCTGTGTGATGTGTGTCTCTGTGTGATGTGTGTGTGTGTGTGTGTGTAAGAGTGATGTGTGTGTGTGTGTGTGTGTGTCAGTGTCAGTGTTTGTGTGTGTGTGTATGTGTGTGTGTGTGTGTGTGCATATTCCTCAATGTATTCTATTGGAAGCTGTGTCAGATTTAACTAATTTCTGGAGATATGGAATATGGTTCAGTAGATACACACACACACACACACACACACTCGTGTCAATGTTCTGGCCTTGTGTCTGGTCTTCTGTGTATGTCTAAACACAGCGTCAGGCTCTGAGCGTCTGGTGTAATGCAGCGACGTCTGATCCCGGTACACACACACACACTCATCTCAACACACACACTCAATCACACAGCAGGCGTTACAGCCGCATCCCGAAACTTCAACAAATCACCTTTAAACGAGCCAGAAGCTGATGTGAGCCGCTCAGAAACTCCTGCAGCCGCAGCTCGATAAGAAGAGCGTCAGAAACACACACACTGATATCAGAGCTGATGTGTGTATCAGCGTCGTTCTGATCGCATGAGATCATGATGAAATCTGCCGTTATCATCCTCCTCTCCCTCCAGAACCACAGCTGCTTCAGCTCTTCAGTGTGTGTGTGTGTGTGTGTCTCTAAGGTGTGTGTGTTTCCTCTCAGTTCGGCTGCAGCTGCAGGCGACGGCTGTCGGTGAGGTCGTGATCAAGGGCATCTGCGCCAACCGTTACCTGGCCATGAACGCCGACGGACGGCTGTTCGGATCGGTGAGACGCTCCGTGATCACCTGCTCACGTCACGATCAGCAGCTTACACACACACACACACACACGCATTTATCAGACGCTTTTATCATCGCATTCAAGAAACAGATTGATATTCTAATCAGTTCTTGCTTTCCCTGGGAATCGAACCCATGACCTTGATGTTGCAAGCTCTGCTCTCTACTGTCAGACACAGGAAAGCCAGAGATGGAGAGTTTCAGGCTTTTTTTTAAGCATTCAAACCTCTGAAGGACTTTAACAAACTCACATAGAAATATATTAAAGGAGAGATAACGTTTTTCCCGTTTACAAGATATTCAATAAAACTAAATTGACAAAATCAGAGGATAAATTTAAATCACGCTTAAAATAGAAAGCAGGGGGAATTGTCTCCATCAAACCAGAACTTTAAAGTAACTTCACAGTAAATTAAAAAACTTTTATTAATTAATAAATAAATATGCTGTTAACGGGTTAATTAACAAAATGTCTCATATACAAACACATATACACTTACACATTCACAAACACACACACACGTACATATACACTTACACATTCACAAACACACACACACGTACATATACACTTACACACACTCAAACACACACACACACTCACATACACACACTCACACGCTGAAACAATAGTAACATTGATGAGGAGGTGTTGCTCAACTCTGCTTCTGTTCTGCTCTGCTTGTTCAAACACTCACAAGAGGAAATGGAGTGAAACATTCACAAAGTTAGAATGTAACAAAAGTTTTCAAAAGCTTCATCTGATGCGTCGATCTCTCTCATTGATGAACTGCTTTCATATGGAATCACAGATCAAGTCCGTCTACTTTTACTCTCGGTGAAGATCCCGATTTACTCTCAGTCTTGAAGGTCACACACAAACACTCTCTGGCCCGCAGCGCCGGCTCTTTCATTCCTGTCAGGAGACGCGTTCCAGACCTCAGGCTGTGTCAACTTCTCAGAAAACACTGAACACTCCCCTAATGACCGCAGTGTTTCACATGCTGATAGATGATAAAAACTAATATTCCAGAATCGCTTTATCTCAAACAGATGAAAAACTGCGGATAAGCGGTTTAATAAACGGGTAGTTCTGAAAGCATCTGATCACAGAGATGTGGATGTGTTACGCTGCAACTCTCAGATTCATGACGACACATGAGCTCATTAAAATACACTGTAATGACTTAATTGATTATGAAATATATTTGCGACTATATA
>JAWRVZ010000867.1:0-60080 GCA_037043235.1 Rhodeus uyekii
AACTGCTGCTCTTTTGTACAGGCCCAATTCATATAGATCTGACACGTTTCAACAGCAGCTATTACATGTTATTGAAGAGATGGAAAAGCATCCAGGGCCGAAAATAATCATGGGAGACTTTAATGAAGACATATTTACTTCATCTACAATTCTGAAATTAATGGAACAACATGGATACAATCAACAAGTACAAAATCCTACCACAGAGAAAGGTACATTAATAGATCATGTTTATACAAAAGATATGGATGGTATAAGTGTTGATGTTGTGCAGAGTTATTATAGTTTTCATCAGGCAATACTCATTTCAGTGTTGTGCTAAAATGTATCCACAAGTATGTTTGTGTAAAGAATCCGCCTGTCATTGGGGGAGGGGGGTGGGTAGGGAGGCAATACATAAAACAAGGCGGCTCCCTAGGGGAGGGGAGGTACTGGAGACCGGGTTGGCTGGCACAGGGGTTGATTGGTACAGGCTTCATTTTTACATCTTTTAAAGTTTGCTTTAAACAGCTGTACATCTCTTTAATTTTACTTCCTCATGTCGAGGATTGGTCATTTGTGCACATGCTGTGTTTTTTACATTGTTGACAAATTAGTAAAATATTTGTAATATAAATTAAATGTTTCATGAACTAACCATATAATAATAACTCGTAAAAATCTATAATTAACAAACAAACATATTTCAACCCTCGTAATGTGTATTGAAAAATTTGCAAAGATGTAATGTTTGTTTTGTGTTCTTTGTTTTTTTTTTTAAATATGTTTGTTAGTTTTCTAGAGTGCCAGTTAACCCCGGAATCCATAAACACTGGGCTTTGGCAATAGAACTCCACACTTAAAAGCAATGCTCAAAACAGTCTAAAATGCTGATAAAAAAAAGTATCAATTACTATTTTTATTTTTTATTTCTTTATTTTGTGAAATTTGTTGTTATATTTTTACAATGGTTCTGTCATTTTTTATTTTCATTCCTGTTTTTTGCATCAGTTCTGAAAAGATATTCAGAATGATTATTTGTTTTGATTTCTGTTACCTTTGGCTCCATCTTGACTACTCACTCCCTTGAGTCTACTTTGGACTGTCATCCCTCCACTTCACTGGGGTTCCTCATGCTTTCAACTACACCCTGATCTGTCACCCCCTGACTCCAGAGCGCACTTCCAGGTCAATGACTATGCCTAGCCATTCCAATCCTTCGGCTCCACTGGGGTCCTTCAACTCTGCCATCATCCTCATTCCCACTGGCTCCACCTCAATTCGTACATCTTCTGGTTCCATCTCGGCCTTCTGCTCCAGTACCATCATCCTGGTTCTTCACAGCCCGCTAACTCCATCTCAGTCTGAAACATTACTGACTCCTTCCTGATTGGTCTTCAGTCGCCTCAGCTCTGTGATGTATGGTGTTCACCGTGGGTCTCCTTCCCTCCAGCTCCATCAAGGAATCCTACTGAGCCATTCTTACTGAACAAAAAACTATATTCACAGAATCTTGATGTGAGTATATTTATAAATAATGTTTTGCATACGTTTTTCATATGCATATTTAATCTTCTTATCACTGCATACAAGCGCAAAAACCATTACATTTTGTTTTACTGTGTTTTAGGGCTATGAGGACAGTATACTTTATTTATCACCTTCTACACCTTGATCTGCAGTTCCTCCATCTCCACCTTGGGCCTCAAGTTCAGCAGCATTATCCTGATTCTATAGCCCACTGGCTACATGTTGATCTCCAGCCTTCTGCCTTGGTTTTCTATTTCCCTGCTTCCTCCCTGGTCTCTACCACCAAAGGCACAACTATGGGTCTCCATCTGATTAGCTCCATCAAGGTATCCCATTCAATGATTCTTCCTAGACAACTAAAATTCTTCAGAGACTAGATGCTAATACATTTATTATTTATAAATACTGTTTTGCATATGTTTTCATAAAAAAATGACGTTAACCTTCTTAAGACTGCATTAAACTGCAATGAACAAAACTACATTTTATTTTGTTGTGCTGTAGGGTTATGAGGACACTATATGTCATCTATCATCATCTACTTGAAAACAACTGACTATGCCTGGACCCTTCAATCCTTCTACTCCATTGGTGTCCTTTACCACTGCAGCTCTGCTATCTTTGTCACTCGCACCGACCTCTTGGCCCAGGCCAGCAGCACCATCACCCTGGTTCTTCAGTCCTCTGGATTCATCCTGGTCTCCAGGCTTCCTAACTCTGCCTTTGTGTTTTATTTTTCTGACTC
The DNA here is from genome assembly GCA_037043235.1 of Rhodeus uyekii. Lineage (NCBI taxonomy): Eukaryota > Metazoa > Chordata > Actinopteri > Cypriniformes > Acheilognathidae > Rhodeus > Rhodeus uyekii. The sequence continues at coordinate 2,255 of JAWRVZ010000867.1, forward strand.
TGCCATAATCTGCACCACCTGAGACTCTTTGTGCACTACGAACCCCACAAACTCTCCCACTAATTTGAAGTGTTGAATAAATAAAAGGAAAGTTTGTCAAGTACATTTTTTAAATATTGAAAGTAAGCTCAGTATATCCATTGTTTCATTTACAATAACACACGTCTGTATTTTCTTTATTATTTTGTTTTAATTTGTTTTATTTTAATAAAACAGCAACTTAAAGCAGTGTTACAACTTTTTTTATTTTTGTTTTATTCAATCATTTTAATAAAACAGCAACTTAAAGCAGTGTTACAACTTTTTATTATTTATGAAAAGGTTTATTTTTTATAGTTACAACAGAAGTTTTTAATACATTTAAATATTTAATTGACTACTTTTCCTTTATATTATATCTATTATTTTCATCAATGATTCTCAATTCTAAGAAGTATAATTATTTTATATTCTTTATGAAGACGTTTATTTTTATAATTATGGTAAAAACAACAGCAGAACTTTTGAATAACACTAAATGTTTAATTGACTACTTTTCCTTAATGTATCATTTTCATCAATGTGAAAAGGGTAAATGACAGCCCCAAAACTTTTTGTGCCGTATCAAACCAACATGCCGAAGATACATCACAAGTTTCGTAACAATACGCCATTGTGTTCATTAAATATAGCATTTTACGACAAAATTCAACATGGCTAACGCTCAAAATGGTCGAAATGAGAAAATGTGGTATTGCGCAACTCGGCATGATGCACTGAATCTAAAGGGACCCGTCAAGCGCAAGGAGGGCATTAAATGTCATGCCGACATGGCTGGCATCATCAGACCAACGGCAGTAAGAATCTAAAGACACTTCAATATGACTTAAGTCTAAATGGCTGAAAAATCAACAACACGGTCTTTAGTAATTCGATTTAATGGTTTATCACGTTCAACCAACAGGCAGCGCTGTAACCAAATTGTAGTGTCAATTCATGTGGTACATTGAGAGTGTGGTGACATTGACACATGCAAAGTTTGCTTTCAATTGGGTAAAGCATTGCTGACAGAGCACTAAAGTCATGTGTTTGTTAAACATAGCATCTTATAAGAAAAATCGAAATGGCAGACGCTCAAAATGGCCGATATGGGAAAATTTGGTATCACAGGGCTCGGCATGACCCACTGGATCTAAAGACAGCAGTTTCATGATTTTTAGACAAAGCGTTCAGGAGTTATAATCAAAAATGTAAGTTTTTTAATATCTCCTGACCACTAGGGTGCAGAGCGCAGAGCGCCAAAACTCTGCAGGTAGCCTCAGACCATGATTGACATAACACACACCTAGTTTGGTCAGAAAACACTAATGCGTTGCGGAGATAAAGCCTCAATTTCATTTTTGCGACCATTACGTCGGATTCTTTCGCGAGTTATTCGTAAACGGTTTGACATATCAACTTTCTTTGGATAACTTTTTGTCATGATGGTCTGGAGATGATGTGGTTTAATTTTGGTGAAAATTGGACAAACGGTCTGGGAGGAGTTCGAAAAAGTAGGTTTTTAAAGAAAAACAACATGGTGGACAAGAAGTTTGGCCGACTATGACAAATTTGGTATCTGTGTTCTTGGTTTGACCCAAGGAACGTATAAAGATAATTTGTTTTACCATAGGTTAACGCACTCATAAGTTATTAGCATATTTGTAAATTTGGTTATAATTTTTGACCACAAGGGGGTGCTGCCTCGAAACTTTTTGAGTCGTATCAAGGTTAGGTGCCGAAGACACATATTGAGTTTCGTAACGATACGGCAATATCTTTGTTAAATATAGCAAATTTATGGCAATATTCAAAATGGCCGACGCTCAAAATGGCCGATATGGGAAAATTTGGTATCGCACGACTCGGCATGATGCACTGAATCTAAAGAGACCAGTTTTATTATTTTTGGCCAAAGCGTTCAGAAGTTATAAGCAAATATTTAACTTTTTCATATCTCCTGACCACTAGGGGGCACAGCGCCAAAACTCTGCAGGTAGCCTCAGATCATGATTGACATAACACACACCTAGTTTGGTCAGAAAACGCTAATGCGTTGCGGAGATAAAGCCTCAATTTCATTTTTGCGACCATTACGTCGGATTCTTTCGCGAGTTATTCGTAAACTGTTTGACATATCAACTTTCTTTGAGTAACTTTTTGTCCACATGGTCTGGAGATGATGTGGTTCAATTTTCGTTGAAATCGGAAAAACGGCCTAGGAGGAGTTCGAAAAATTTCATGACAGGTTTTTCATAAAATTCAAAATGGCGGGAAAAATTTCATGACGGAAAATGACGTCATAGGGTGCAATCGAATCGTCTTGAGCCAAGGAATCAGTGGACATAAGAATTTTGTTTCTAGGTCATACGGTTCAAAAGTTATTAGCATAAACGTTAGTTCAACTTTGGACAGTTGGTGGCGCTAGAGATATTGAGTTAGAGACTTCAAATTTGTTATGGTCAATGATTGGACTGTCTTTAATGAGTGTGCCAACTTTCATCATTTTCCCGCATACGGTTCTATGGGCTGCCATAGACTTTCATGGCGGAAGAAGAAGATGAAGAATAATAATAAGAACCGGAACAGAAACAATAGGTGCCTTCGCACCTTCGGTGCTTGGCCCCTAAATATAGCTGCTAGCAGCCATCACGGGGCCAAGCGCAAGGAGGGCATTAAATGTCATGCCGACATGGCTGGCATCATCAGACCAACGGCAGTAGGAATCTAAAGACATGAAAAATCAACAATACGGTCTTTTCAATAATGTGACTTAAGTCTAAATGGCTGAAAAATCAACAATACGGTCTTTAGTAATTCGATTGAATGGTTTATCACATTCAACCAACAGGCAGCGCTGTAACCAAATTGTAGTGTCAATTCATGTGGTACATTGAGAGTGTGGTGACATTGACACATGCAAAGTTTGCTTTCAATTGGATAAACCATTGCTGACAGAGCACTAAAGTCATGTGTTTGTTAAATATAGCATCTTATAAGAAAAATCAAAATGGCAGACGCTCAAAATAGCCGATATGGGAATATTTGGTATCACAGGACTCAGCATGACCCACTGGATCTAAAGAGACCAGTTTCATGATTTTTGGCCAAAGGGTTCAGAAGTTATAAGCAAAAAAGTCAGTTTTTTAATATCTCCTGACCACTAGGGGGCAGAGCGCCAAAACTCTGCAGGTTGTCTCAGACCATGATTGACATAACTCACACTTAGTTTGGTCAGAAAAGGCTAATGCATTGCGGAGATAAAGCCTCAATTTCATTTTGGCGACTTTTACCTCAGATTCTTTCGCGAGTTATTCGTAAACGGTTTGGCGAATCAACTTTGTTTATATACCGTTTTGTCATGATGGTCTGGAGATGATGTGGTTTAATTTTGGTGAAAATTGGACAAACGGTCTGGGAGGAGTTCGAAAAAGTAGGTTTTTAAAGAAAAACAACATGGTGGACAAGAAGTTTGGCCGACTATGACAAATTTGGTATCTGTGTTCTCGGTTTGACCCAAGGAACGTATAAAGATAATTTGTTTTACCATAGGTTAACATACTCAAAAGTTATTAGCATATTTGTAAATTTGGTTATAACTTTTGACCACAAGGTGGTGCTGCCTCAAAACTTTTTGAGTCGTATCAAGGTTAGGTGCCGAAGACACATATTGAGTTTCGTAACGATACGCCAATATCTTTGTTAAATATAGCAATTTATGACAATATTCAAAATGGCCAACGCTCAAAATGGCCGATATGGGAAAATTTGGTATCGCACGACTCGGCATGATGCACTGAATCTAAAGAGACCAGTTTTATTATTTTTGGCCAAAGCGTTCAGAAGTTATAAGCAAATATTTAACTTTTTCATATCTCCTGACCACTAGGGGGCACAGCGCCAAAACTCTTCAGGTAGCCTCAGACCATGATTGACATAACACACACCTAGTTTGGTCAGAAAAGGCTAATGCATTGCGGAGATAAAGCCTCAATTTCATTTTGGCGACTTTTACCTCAGATTCTTTCGCGAGTTATTCGTAAACGGTTTGACGAATCAACTTTCTTTATATATCGTTTTGTCCACATTGTCTGGAGATGATGTGGTTCAATTTTCGTGAAAATCGGACGAACGGCCTAGGAGGAGTTCGAAAGAGTAGGTTTTTCAAAAAATTCAAAATGGCGGGAAAATTTTCATGACGGAAAATGACGTCATAGGGTGCAATCGAATCGTCTTGAGCCAAGGAATCAGTGGACAAAAGAATTTTGTTTCTAGGACATACGGTTCAAAAGTTATTTGCAACTTTGGAAAAGTTATTTACGTAAACGTGAGTGCAACTTTGGACAGTTGGTGGCGCTTTAGAGATTGAGTTAGAGACTTCAATTTTGCTATGGTCAATGATTGGACTGTCCTTTATGAGTGTGCCAACTTTTTTTCATTTTCCCGCTTACGGTTCTATGGGCTGTCATAGACTTCAATGGCAGAAGAAAAAGAATAATAAATATAGCTGCAAGCAGCCATGACGGGGCCAAGCACAAAGAAGGCATTAAATGTCATGCCGACATGGCTGGCAGCATCAGACCAACGGCAGGAAGCATCTAAAGACATTTCAATATGACTTCAGTCTAAATGGCTGAAAAATCATCAATACGGTCTATAGTAATTCGATTTAATGGTTTATCACGTTCGACCAACAGGCAGCGCTGTAACCAAACTGATATGTCAAATCACGTGGTTTATCCAGAGTGAGGTGACAATGACACATGCAAAGTTTGGTGTCAATAGGGTAAAGCATTGCTGACATCCAGCTTTAAAGTCATGTGTTTGTTAAGCATAGCATTTCATGACAAAATTCTAAATAGCTGACGCTGAAAATGGCCGATATGGGAAAATTTGGTATCGCAGGACTCGGCATGATGCACTGAATCTAAAGACAGCAGTTTCATGATTTTTGGACAAAGCGTTCAGGAGTTATAATCAAAAATGTCATTATTTTATATCTCCTGACCACTAGGGGGCAGAGCGCCAAAACTCTGCAGGTAGCCTCAGATCATGATTGACATGACACACAGAAAGTTTGGTCAGAATACGCTAATGCGTTGCGGAGATATAGCCTCGCTTTATTTGGTGGCAATTTGGTCAAATTCGTTCGCAATTTTATCGAAACCTGTTTGACAAATCAACTTTATTTTAATAACTTTTTGTCAGCATGGTCTGAAGATGTTATGATTCAATTTTGGTGAAAATTGGACAAACGGTGTGGGAGGAGTTCGAAAAAGTAGGTTTTTAAAGAAAAACAACATGGCGGACAGGAAGTTTGGCCGACTATGACAATTTTGGTATCTGTGTTCTCGGTTTGACCCAAGGAACGTATAAAGACAACTTATTTTACCATAGGTTAACGTGTTCAAAAGTTATTAGCATTTTTGGAAATTTGGTTATAACTTTTGACCACAAGGTGGCGCTGCCTCGAAATTTTTTGTGTTGTATCAGGCCCAGATGCCGAAGACACATATCGAGTTTCGTAACGATACGCCAATGTGTTTGTTAAATATAGCAATTTGTGACAAAATTCAAAATGGCCGACCCTCAAAATGGCCAATATGGGAAAATTTTGTATCGCACGACTCGGCATGATGCCCTGAATCTAACGAGACCAGTTTTATGATTTTTGGTCGAAGCGTTCAGAAGTTATAAGCAAATATTTCACTTTTTCATATCTCCAGACCACTAGGGGGCAGAGCGCCAAAACTCTGTAGGTAGCCTCAGACCATCATTGCCATAACACACACCAAGTTTGGTTAGAATACGCTAATGCGTTGCGGAGATAAAGCCTCGCTTTCATTTCTGCGGCCATTTTGTTGAATTCTTTCGCAAGTTATTCGTAAACGGTTTGACAAATCAACTTTCTTTTAATAACTTTTTGTATGCATAGTCTGGAGATGATGTGGTTCAATTTTCGTGAAAATCGGACCAACGGCCTAGGAGGAGTTCGAAAAAGTAGGTTTTTCATAAAATTCAAAATGGCGGGAAAATTTTCATGACGGAAAATGACGTCATAGGGTGCAATCGAATCGTCTTGAGCCAAGGAATCAGTGGACGAAAGAATTTTGTTTCTAGGACATACGGTTCAAAAGTTATTTACGTAAACGTGAGTTCAAATTTGGACAGTTGGTGGCGCTAGAGACATTGAGTTAGAGACTTCAAATTTGCTATGGTCAATGATTGGACTGTCCTTATCAGTGTGCCAAATTTCATCATTTTCCCGCAAACGGTTCTATGGCCTGCCATAGACTTCCATGGCGGAAGAAGAAGAAGAAGAGGAATAAATATAGCTGCAAGCAGCCATGACGGGGCCAAGCACAAAGAAGGCATTAAATGCCATGCCGACATGGCTGGCAGCATCAGACCAACGGCAGGAAGCATCTAAAGACATTTCAATATGACTTCAGTCTAAATGGCTGAAAAATCATCAATAGGGTCTTTAGTAATTCGATTTAACGGTTTATCACGTTTGACCAACAGGCAGCGCTGTAACCAAACTTATATGTCAAATCACGTGGTTTATCCAGAGTGAGGTGACAATGACACATGCAAAGTTTGGTGTCAATAGGGTAAAGCATTGCTGACATCCAGCTTTAAAGTCATGTGTTTGTTAAGCATAGCATTTCATGACAAAATTCTAAATAGCTGACGCTGAAAATGGCCGATATGGGAAAATTTGGTATCGCAGGACTCGGCATGATGCACTGAATCTAAAGACAGCAGTTTCATGATTTTTGGACAAAGCGTTCAGGAGTTACAATCAAAAATGTCAGTATTTTATATCTCCTGACCACTAGGGGGCAGAGCGCCAAAACTCTGCAGGTAGCCTCAGATCATGATTAACATGACACACAGAAAGTTTGGTCAGAATACCCTAATGCGTTGCGGAGATATAGCCTCGCTTTATTTGGTGGCAATTTGGTCAAATTCGTTCGCAATTTTATCAAAACCTGTTTGACGAATCGACTTTATTTTAATAACTTTTTGTCAGCATTGTCTGAAGATGTTATGATTCAATTTTGGTGAAAATTGGACAAACGGTGTGGGAGGAGTTTGAAAAAGTAGGTTTTTATAGAAAAACAACATGGCGGACAGGAAGTTTGGCCGACTATGACAAATTTGGTATCTGTGTTCTCGGTTTGACCCAAGGAACGTATAAAGACAACTTATTTTACCATAGGTTAACGTGTTCAAAAGTTATTAGCATTTTTGGAAATTTGTTTATAACTTTTGACCACAAGGTGGCGCTGCCTCGAAATTTTTTGTGTTGTATCAGGCCCAGATGCCGAAGACACATATCGAGTTTCGTAACGATACGCCAATGTGTTTGTTAAATATAGCAATTTATGACAAAATTCAAAATGGCCGACCCTCAAAATGGCCGATATGGGAAAATTTTGTATCGCACGACTCGGCATGATGCCCTGAATCTAACGAGACCAGTTTTATGATTTTTGGTCGAAGCGTTCAGAAGTTATAAGCAAATATTTCACTTTTTCATATCTCCAGACCACTAGGGGGCACAGCGCCAAATCTTTGCAGGTAGCCTCAGACCATCATTGCTATAACACACACCAAGTTTGGTCAGAATACGCTAATGCGTTGCGGAGATAAAGCCTCGCATTCATTTCTGCGGCCATTTTGTTGAATTCTTTCGCAAGTTATTCGTAAACGGTTTGACAAATCAACTTTCTTTTAATAACTTTTTGTACGCATAGTCTGGAGATGATGTGGTTCAATTTTCGTGAAAATCGGACCAACGGCCTAGGAGGAGTTCGAAAAAGTTGGTTTTTCGTAAAATTCAAAATGGCGGGAAAATTTTCATGACGGAAAATGACGTCATAGGGTGCAATCGAATCGTCTTGAGCCAAGGAATTAGTGGACGAAAGAATTTTGTTTCTAGGACATACGGTTCAAGAGTTATTTACGTAAACGTGAGTGCAACTTTGGACAGTTGGTGGCGCTAGAGACATTGAGTTAGAGACTTCAAATTTGCTATGGTCAATGATTGGCTTGTCCTCTATCAGTGTGCCAAATTTTATCATTTTCCTGCAAACGGTTATATGGCTTGCCATAGACTCCCATGGCGGAAGAAGAAGAAGAAGAGGAATAATAATAAAGAACCGGAACAAACACAATAGGTGCCTCCGCACCTTCGGTGCTTGGCCCCTAAATATAGCTGCTAGCAGCCATCACGGGGCCAAGCACAAGGAGGGCATTAAATGTCATGCCGACATGGCTGGCATCATCAGACCAACGGCAGTAAGAATCTAAAGACATTTCAATATGACTTAAGTCTAAATGGCTGAAAAATCAACAATACGGTCTTTAGTAATTCGATTTAATGGTTTATCACATTCAACCAACAGGCAGCGCTGTAACCAAATTGTAGTGTCAATTCATGTGGTACATTGAGAGTGTGGTGACATTGACACATGCAAAGTTTGCTTTCAATTGGGTAAACCATTGCTGACAGAGCACTAAAGTCATGTGTTTGTTAAACATAGCATCTTATAAGAAAAATCGAAATGGCAGACGCTCAAAATGGCCGATATGGGAAAATTTGGTATCACAGGACTCGGCATGACCCACTGGATCTAAAGACAGCAGTTTCATGATTTTTAGACAAAGCGTTCAGGAGTTATAATCAAAAATGTCAGTTTTTTAATATCTCCTGACCACTAGGGGGCAGAACGCCAAAACTCTGCAGGTAGCCTCAGACCATGATTGACATAACACACACCTAGTTTGGTCAGAAAACACTAATGCAGCCTCAATTTCATTTTTGCGACCATTACGTCGGATTCTTTCGCGAGTTATTCGTAAACGGTTTGACATATCAACTTTCTTTGGATAACTTTTTGTCATGATGGTCTGGAGATGATGTGGTTTAATTTTGGTGAAAATTGGACAAACGGTCTGGGAGGAGTTCGAAAAAGTAGGTTTTTAAAGAAAAACAACATGGTGGACAAGAAGTTTGGCCGACTATGACAAATTTGGTATCTGTGTTCTCGGTTTGACCCAAGGAACGTATAAAGATAATTTGTTTTACCATAGGTTAACGCACTCAAAAGTTATTACCATATTTGTAAATTTGGTTATAATTTTTGACCACAAGGGGGTGCTGCCTCGAAACTTTTTGAGTCGTATCAAGGTTAGGTGCCGAAGACACATATTGAGTTTCGTAACGATGCGCCAATATCTTTGTTAAATATAGCAATTTATGACAATATTCAAAATGGCCGACGCTCAAAATGGCCGATATGGGAAAATTTGGTATCGCACGACTCGGCATGATGCACTGAATCTAAAGAGACCAGTTTTATTATTTTTGGCCAAAGCGTTCAGAAGTTATAAGCAAATATTTAACTTTTTCATATCTCCTGACCACTAGGGGGCACAGCGCCAAAACTCTGCAGGTAGCCTCAGATCATGATTGACATAACACACACTTAGTTTGGTCAGAAAACGCTAATGCGTTGCGGAGATAAAGCCTCAATTTCATTTTTGCGACCATTACGTCGGATTCTTTCGCGAGTTATTCGTAAACGGTTTGACATATCAACTTTCTTTGGATAACTTTTTGTCCACATGGTCTGGAGATGATGTGGTTCAATTTTCGTTGAAATAGGAAAAACGGCCTAGGAGGAGTTCGAAAAAGTAGGTTTTTCATAAAATTCAAAATGGCGGGACAATTTTCATGACGGAAAATGACGTCATAGGGTGCAATCGAATCGTCTTGAGCCAAGGAATCAGTGGACATAAGAATTTTGTTTCTAGGTCATACGGTTCAAAAGTTATTAGCATAAACGTTAGTTCAACTTTGGACAGTTGGTGGCGCTAGAGATATTGAGTTAGAGACTTCAAATTTGTTATGGTCAATGATTGGACTGTCTTTAATGAGTGTGCCAACTTTCATCATTTTCCCGCATACGGTTCTATGGGCTGCCATAGACTTTCATGGCGGAAGAAGAAGATGAAGAATAATAATAAGAACCGGAACAGAAACAATAGGTGCCTTCGCACCTTCGGTGCTTGGCCCCTAATAAATATAGCTGCAAGCAGCAATGACGGGGCCAAGCACAAACAGGGCAATGACGTGGATGGCAGCAACAGACCAATTAAAGTAAATGCATTTTAAAATGAATTTAGGCTAAATGGCTGAAAAATCATTAATACAGATACTGTAATTTGATTTAATAGTTTATCGCTTTGGACCAATAGATGGCGCTGTGTCCAAATTGTTAGAATGTGGTCCGAGTAATGTCACAATTAAATGTGCAAAGTTTGGTGTTATTTGGACAAAACATTACTGACATAGAGCATTAAAGTCATTTTCTCATCACTACCTCAAATTTGTAATTGTGGTATACGAAAACGGTTTTGTCTATTGACACGAAATCCATAACTTTTTGTCAGCACTGTCTGAAGATGATACGATTTGATTTTGGTGAAAATCGGACAAACGGTCTGGGAGGAGTTAGAAAAAGTAGGTTTTTGAAGAAAACAACATGGCGGACAGGAAATTTAGGCAAACTATGTCAAATTTGGTATCTGTGTTCTCGGCGTGACCCAAGGAACATAATAAGATCATTTGTTTTAAAATAGCTTAATGTAATCAAAAGTTATTAGCATTTTTGGAAATTTTGTTATAACTTTTGACCACAAGGTGGCGCTGCCCCGAAACTTTTGGTGTAGATTCAAATCAAGGTCCCAAAGACACATATTGAGTTTCGTAATGACACGCCAATGCGTTTGTAAAATATAGCATTTTACGACAAATTTCAAAATGGCCGACGCCCAAAATGGCCGATATGAGAAAATTGGGTATCACATGACTCAGCATGATGCCCTGAATCTAAAGAGACCAGTTTTATGATTTTTGAACAAAGTGTTCAGAAGTTATAAGCAAAAAAGTAAATTTTTTATATCTCCTGACCACTAGGGGGCAGTGCGCCAAAACTCTGCAGGTAGCCTCAAATTATGACTACTATGACACACACCAATTTTGATCTGAATATGCAAATGCGTTGCGGAGATATAGCCTCAAGTTCATTTTTGCGGCAAATTCGTCGAACTCTTTCGCAAGTTTATCAAAAATGGAATGACCAATCAACTTGATTTCCATAACTTTTTGTTTCCATAGTCTGGAGATGATGTGGTTCAATTTTTGTGAGAATCGGCCAAACGGCCTAGGAGGAGTTCGACAAAGTAAGTTTTTCATAAAACTCAAAATTGCGGAAAAAATTTTATGACGGAAAATGACGTCATAGGGTGCAATCGAATCGGCTTGAGCCAAGGAATCAGTGGACAAAGGAATTTTGTTTCTAGCCCTTATGGTTCAAGAGTTATTAGCATAAATGTAAGTGTAACTTTGGACAGTTGGTGGCGCTAGAGGGATTGAGGTAGAGACTCCAAAATTGGTGTGGTCAATGATTGGACTGTCCTCTATGTGTGTGCCAAATTTCATCATTTTCCTGCATATGGTTCTATGGGCTGCCATTGACTTCTGGGTGGAAGAAGAAGAAGAAGAATAATAATAACTAGATAGAGGAAGTTTATGATATAAACTTCAGTTGGCTTGAGAAAGCCTAGCCTGAAAGTTAAATTTATTTGTAAAAGCTTAAAAAGTTTTGAAAGTTTACAGATGGATAGATGGAAAGAATTAGATCTTGAGCATATATACTCTTGTTAGTTATTGCCTTGCGTTGTTTCTAGGCAGTTACTAAGGTGTCGTTATGTTCTTTGATCATAATTTAATCTTTAATCAATTGATGATCAATTTTGCTAGCAAGATTTAATGTTAATTATCTTGTTGCTAGCAAGATTTAGTATGAATTCCGAAGTCATTAGCAACATTTAACATAAATAAGCATGTTGCTGGCAAGAATTTGCTGAATTAGCATATTGTTAGCAAGATTTATCGTTAATTAGCTTGAAAAGTTTTGAGAGTTTAAACTTAAAAATAAGTTATAATTATGCTTTTTGATCCTCAAAGTGTTGGAAAATTGTAATTAGTTTATAAAAAATGTTTACGGTTTAATTACATCCTTGGCTTTTAACGGTCAGTTTTCACTAATGCAAAAAATACTTTGTTTAATTTCTATTTTAAAGCTGTAATTAAGCATTATTAGTATAGGCTAATCACTTTCAAAAGAGACTGCAGTTACACTGCATGTATATGTAGCCTTTTATATATACTAAATAGATGTGTATGTGTATATATATATATATATATATAATATGTATAGAGGTGTGTGTGTGTGTGTATATATATATATATATATATATATATGATACTGTGAATAATACTTTGTTTTATTTCTATTTTAAAGCTGTAATTAAGCATTATTAATATAGGCTAATCACTTTCAAAAGAGACTGCAGTTACACCACAGTTACACTATATGTAGCCTTTTATATATACGAAATAGATGTGTGTGTATGTGTGTATATATATATATATATATATAAATAAATGGTACTGTGATACTGTGAATAATACTTTGTTTTATTTCTATTTTAAAGATGTAATTAAGCATTATTTATGTAGTCTTACCACTTTCAAAACAGACAGCAGTTACACTGAATGTATATGGAGCCCTTTATATTTACAATATAAATGTAGATAGATATGCATGTATGTGTGTGAATAGATTTAGGCGCTATAAATAAACGTAGGCGCTTAGGCGTGGACGCGCGAATGCGGGAGGACGCGCGTATATGGAGCCTCTAATACATACTTTTTAGATGTATATGTAAATCCTTCCTTCATGGGAAACAAACTTAAATATTAGTATTTTTAAAATAATTCCTGCTAAAGTACAATGAGGAGAGTAATGCAGTTTTTTCTAATCTCAAGCAGTTTTCAGATTGACTCTATCTTCAGTTCAACACGGCAATTATAGCAGATAAAGGAATCAACGCAATGTAATATTTGTATAAAGCCTTCCTCCATGGGAAACAAAATAACTTAAATATTAGTATTTTTTAAATAATTCCTGCTCATGTAATGCAGCAGAGTAATGCAGTTTTTTTTAATCTCAAGCAGTTTACAGTTTGAATCGATCTGCCATGTTTTTTGCATCCTTTAAAAATCTTATTTCATTTATTGTTTAAGTGTTCACAAAACATCGATCTATCAGCGAATCTGCTCAGGAAGCGCGTTTGAACTCGAGAACAGGAGTCAGACTTTAGTTAAAAGCAGATAAAAGAATTAACACAATGTAACTATATACTCAAGAATTAGTTATAAATAACTTTGACTGTTAGACGCTGCATTTGAAGAGAGTCAGCGCGCGCTGCTCAGGGAAGCCTTTTTACATGTGTCTTCCCCGTGAACACACGAGCGAGAGTCAGAATTCGGCAATAAAGTACATAAATGAGCGCTATAAATAAACGTAGGTGCTTAGACGGTTATGCGTTGGCGCGAGTCCAGGAGGACGCGCGTTTAAACTTCACTTACCTTCCCCATAGTAATGTACTCCGTTGCCGAGTAAAGACGAATGAGAGTCAGAATTTGGCCATATAAGTGCATAAATCTTCAAGGAAACACGCTGCAGCGGTTACTTGATAATCGGAAACAATTTCCGTTTGATCATAAACTCTCTCACATAAATCTATTTTAGGAGATTATGATCTCTCTCTCCAGCAGTAATGGCGGCTTTGAAAAGCTTTGAGGCTTTGAATTGCAGCGCTCTGATTCGTTCAAACTTCAGTGCTCTCACTGACAGGGGTGTAATTTTGTGATATTATGAATGTAAAATAGAGAGATTTAACTTACTAATTAAAGTAAAAAATCGATTGTAGACCTGCAAGTTTTTTTTCAGGATTTAAAAAAATAAAATGCATGCCCATTGGAATGGACATGTTCACACATACTGTATTGAAATGTATTATATATCAGGTGTAATGTTGTGATGTTACCAACAGATGGAGTGGACGCTCTATCTAAAATTCAGTTTTCACTTCATTAGTGAAAGTCTATGGAGATTTTATGACTTTAATCTTCAGTTTTATCAAAAATCATAAGTCTGATCAGTCTGAAAAGGGATAGCAACTCAAGTCAGAACAGGTCTGAAGTCTGAGCAGAGTTTAGTGGTTGTAGCTTTAAAGCTCTAGGAGGAGATGCATTGAGAATTTTAGGTAAGAAGAATAATAATAATAATAAGTTTAGATACAATATCACTAAGTTGGCTTTCTCAAGCCAACTTAATAAGAACGAGAACGATTACAATAGGTGCCTCCGCACCTTCGGTGCTTGGCCCCTCCAACGGCAGTAAGAATCTAAAGACATTTCAATATGACTTAAGTCTAAATGGCTGAAAAACCAACAATACAGTCTTTAGCAATTCGATTTAATGGTTTATCACATTCAACCAACAGGCAGCGCTGCAACCAAATTGTAGTATCAATTCATGTGGTACATTGAGAGTGTGGTGACATTGACACATGCAAAGTTTGCTTTCAATTGGGTAAATCATTGCTGACAGAGCACTAAAGTCATGTGTTTGTTAAACATAGCATCTTATAAGAAAAATCGAAATGGCAGACGCTCAAAATGGCCGATATGGGAATATTTGGTATCACAGGACTCGGCATGACCCACTGGATCTAAAGAGACCAGTTTCATGATTTTTGGCCAAAGGGTTCAGAAGTTATAAGCAAAAAAGTCAGTTTTTCATAATTCCTGACCACTAGGGGGCACAGCGCCAAAACTCTGCAGATAGCCTCAGACAATGATTGACATAATACACACCTAGTTTGGTCAGAAAAGGCTAATGCATTGCGGAGATAAAGCCTCAATTTCATTTTGGCGACTTTTACCTCGGATTCTTTCGCGAGTTATTCGTAAACGGTTTGACGAATCAACTTTCTTTATATACCGTTTTGTCCACATTGTCTGGAGATGATGTGGTTCATTTTTCGTGAATATCGGACGAACGGCCTAGGAGGAGTTCGAAAAAGTAGGTTTTTCATAAAATTCAAAATGGCGGGAAAATTTTCATGACGGAAAATGACGTCATAGGGTTCAATCGAATCGTCTTGAGCCAAGGAATCTGTGGACAAAAGAATTTTGTTTCTAGGACATACGGTTCAAAAGTTATGTACGTAAACGTGAGTGCAACTTTGGACAGTTGGTGGCGCAATAGAGATTGAGTTAGAGACTTCAATTTTGCTATGGTCAATGATTGGACTGTCCTTTATGAGTGTGCCAACTTTGTTTCATTTTCCCGCTTACGGTTCTATGGGCTGCCATAGACTTCAATGGCAGAAGAAGAATAATAATAAATATAGCTGCTAGCAGCCATCACGGGGCCAAGCGCAAGGAGGGCATTAAATGTCATGCCGACATGGCTGGCATCATCAGACCAACGGCAGTAAGAATCTAAATACATTTCAATATGACTTAAGTCCAAATGGCTGAAAAATCAACAATACGGTCTTTAGTATTTCGATTTAATGGTGTATCACATTCAACCAACAGGCAGCGCTGTAACCAAAATGTAGTGTCAATTCATGTGGTACATTGAGAGTGTGGTGACATTGCCACATGCAAAGTTTGCTTTCCATTGGGTAAACCATTGCTGACAGAGCACTAAAGTCATGTGTTTGTTAAACATAGAATCTTATAAGAAAAATCGAAATGGCAGACGCTCAAAATGGCCGATATGGGAAAATTTGGTATCACAGGACTCGGCATGACCCACTGGATCTAAAGAGACCAGTTTCATGATTTTTGGCCAAAGGGTTCAGGAGTTATAATCAAAAAAGTCAGTTTTTTAATATATCCTGACCACTAGGGGGCAGAGCGCCAAAACTCTGCAGGTAGCCTCAGACCATGTTTGACATAACACACACCTAGTTTGGTCAGAAAACGCTAATGCGTTGCGGAGATAAAGCCTCAATTTCAATTTTGCGACCATTACGTCGGATTCTTTCGCGAGTTATTCGTAAACGGTTTGACATATCAACTTTCTTTGGATAAGTTTTTGTCATAATGGTCTGGAGATGATGTGGTTCAATTTTGGTGAGAATTGGACAAACGGTCTGGGAGGAGTTCGAAAAAGTAGGTTTTTAAAGAAAAATAACATGGCAAATCGGAGGTTTGGCCGAATATGACATATTTGGTATCTATGGTCTCGGCTTGACCCAATGAACACATTAAGACCATTTGTTTTACAATAGGTTAACGTCATCAAAAGTTATTAGCATATTTGTAAATTTGGTTATAACTTTTGACCACAAGGTGGCGCTGCCCCCAAACTTTTTGTGCCATATCAATGTTAGGTGCCGAAGACACATATTGAGTTTCGTAACGATACGCCAATCCATTTGTTAAATATAGCAATTTATGACAATATTAAAAATGGCCGACGCTCTAAATGGCCGATATGGGAAAATTTGGTATCGCACGACTCGGCATGATGCACTGAATCTAACGAGACCAGTTTTAAGATTTTTGGACAAAGCGTTCAGGAGTTGTAAGGAAAAATGTCACTTTTTCATATCTCCTGACCACTAGGGGGCACAGCGCCAAAACTCTGCAGGTAGCCTCAGACCATGATTGACATAACACACACCTAGTTTGGTCAGAAAACGCTAATGCGTTGTGGAGATATAGCCTCAAGTTCATTTTTGCGATCATTACGTCGGATTCTTTCGTGAGTTATTCATAAACGGTTTGACATTTCAACTTTCTTTGGATAACTTTTTGTCAGCATGGTCTGGAGATGATGTGGTTCAATTTTCGTGAAAATCGGACAAACGGCCTAGGAGGAGTTCGAAAAAGTAGGTTTTTCATAAAATTCAAAATGGCGGGAAAATATTCATGACGGAAAATGACGTCATAGGGTGCAATCGAATCGTCTTGAGCCAAGGAATCAGTTGACAAAAGAATTTTGTTTCTAGGACATACGGTTCAAAAGTTATTTACGTAAACGTGAGTGCAACTTTGGACAGTTGGTGGCGCTATAGAGATTGAGTTAGAGACTTCAATTTTGCTATGGTCAATGATTGGACTGTCCTTTATGAGTGTGCCAAATTTTTTTCATTTTCCCGTTTACGGTTCTATGGGCTGCCATAGACTCCCATGGCACAAGAAAAAGAATAATAATAAATATAGCTGCTAGCAGCCATCACGGGGCCAAGCACAAAGAGGGCATTAAATGTCATGCCGATATGGCTGGCAGCATCCGACCAACAGCAGTAAACATCTAAAGACGTTTCAATATGACTTCAGTCTAAATGGCTGAAAAATCATCAATACGGTCTTTAGCAATTCGATTTAATGGTTTATCACATTCAACCAACAGGCAGCGCTGTAACCAAATTGTAGTGTCAATTCATGTGGTACATTGAGAGTGTTGTAAATTGACACATGCAAAGTTTGCTTTCAATTGGGTAAACCATTGCTGACAGAGCACTGAAGTCATGTGTTTGTTAAACATAGCATCTTATAAGAAAAATCGAAATGGCAGACGCTCAAAATGGCCGATATGGGAATATTTGGTATCACAGGACTCGGCATGACCCACTGGATCTAAAGACAGCAGTTTCATGATTTTTAGACAAAGCGTTCAGGAGTTATAATCAAAAATGTCAGTTTTTTAATATCTCCTGACCACTAGGGGGCAGAGCGCCAAAACTCTGCAGGTAGCCTCAGACCATGATTGACATAACGCACACCTATTTTGTTCAGAATACACTAATGAGTTAAGGAGATATAGCCTCGCTTTCAATTCTATGGCCATTGTGTCGAATTCTTTCGCGAGTTATTCGTAAACGGTTTGGCGAATCAACTTTCTTTAGATAACTTTTTGTCATGATGGTCTGGAGATGATGTGGTTTAATTTTGGTGAAAATTGGACAAACGGTCTGGGAGGAGTTCGAAAAAGTAGGTTTTTAAAGAAAAACAACATGGTGGACAAGAAGTTTGGCCGACTATGACAAATTTGGTATCTGTGTTCTCGGTTTGACCCAAGGAACGTATAAAGATAATTTGTTTTACCATAGGTTAACGTACTCAAAAGTTATTAGCATATTTGAAAATTTGGTTTTAACTTTTGACCACAAGGTGGTGCTGCCGCGAAACTTTTTGAGTCGTATCAAGGTTAGGTGCCAAAGACACATATTGAGTTTCGTAACAATACGCCAATCCATTTGTTAAATATAGCTATTTATGACAATATTCAAAATGGCCGACGCTCTAAATGGCCGATATGGGAAAATTTGGTATCGCACGACTCGGCATGATGCACTGAATCTAACAAGACCAGTTTTATGATTTTTGGACAAAGCGTTCAGGAGTTGTAAGGAAAAATGTCACTTTTTCATATCTCCTGACCACTAGGGGGCACAGCGCCAAAACTCTGCAGGTAGCCTCAGACCATGATTGACATAACACACACCGAGTTTGGTCAGAAAACGCTAATGCGTTGTGGAGATAGAGCCTCAATTTCATTTTTGCGATCATTACATCCGATTCTTTCGTGAGTTATTCATAAACGGTTTGACATTTCAACTTTCTTTGGATAACTTTTTGTCACCATGGTCTGGAGATGATGTGGTTCAATTTTCGTGAAAATCGGACAAACGGCCTAGGAGGAGTTCGAAAAAGTAGGTTTTTAATAAAATTCAAAATGGCGGGAAAATATTCATGACGGAAAATGACGTCATAGGGTGCAATCGAATCGTCTTGAGCCAAGGAATCAGTTGACAAAAGAATTTTGTTTCTAGGACATACGGTTCAAAAGTTATTTACGTAAACGTGAGTGCAACTTTGGACAGTTGGTGGCGCTATAGAGATTGAGTTAGAGACTTCAATTTTGCTATGGTCAATGATTGGACTGTCTTTTATGAGTGTGCCAATTTTTTTTCATTTTCCCGTTTACGGTTCTATGGGCTGCCATAGACTCCCATGGCACGAGAAAAAGAATAATAAATATAGCTGCTAGCAGCCATCACGGGGCCAAGCGCAAGGAGGGCATTAAATGTCATGCCGACTTGGCTGGCATCATCAGACCAACGGCAGTAAGAATCTAAAGACATTTCAATATGACTTAAGTCTAAATGGCTGAAAAATCAACAATACGGTCTTTAGTAATTCGATTTAATGGTTTATCACATTCAACCAACAGGCAGCGCTGTAACCAAATTGTAGTGTCAATTCATGTGGTACATTGAGAGTGTGGTGACATTGACACATGCAAAGTTTGCTTTCAATTGGGTAAACCATTGCTGACAGAGCACTAAATTCATGTGTTTGTTAAACATAGCATCTTATAAGAAAAATCGAAATGGCAGACGCTCAAAATGGCCGATATGGGAATATTTGGTATCACAGGACTCGGCATGACCCACTGGATCTAAAGAGACCAGTTTCATGATTTTTGGCCAAAGGGTTCAGAAGTTATAAGCAAAAAAGTCAGTTTTTCATAACTCCTGACCACTAGGGCGCACAGCGCCAAAACTCTTCAGGTAGCCTCAGACCATGATTGACATAACACACACCTAGTTTGGTCAGAAAAGGCTAATGCATTGCGGAGATAAAGCCTCAATTTCATTTTGGCGACTTTTACCTCAGATTCTTTCGCGAGTTATTCGTAAACGGTTTAACGAATCAACTTTCTTTATATATCGTTTTGTCCACATTGTCTGGAGATGATGTGGTTCAATTTTCGTGAAAAAAATATAGCTGCTAGCAGCCATCACGGGGCCAAGCGCAAGGAGGGCATTAAATGTCATGCCGACATGGCTGGCATCATCAGACCAACGGCAGTAAGAATCTAAAGACATTTCAATATGACTTAAGTCTAAATGGCTGAAAAATCAACAATACGGTCTTTAGTAATTCGATTTAATGGTTTATCACATTCAACCAACAGGCAGCGCTGTAACCAAATTGTAGTGTCAATTCATGTGGTACATTGAGAGTGTGGTGACATTGACACATGCAAAGTTTGCTTTCAATTGGGTAAACCATTGCTGACAGAGCACTAAAGTCATGTGTTTGTTAAACATAGCATCTTATAAGAAAAATCGAAATGGCAGACGCTCAAAATGGCCGATATGGGAAAATTTGGTATCACAGGACTCGGCATGACCCACTGGATCTAAAGAGACCAGTTTCATGATTTTTAGACAAAGCGTTCAGGAGTTATAATCAAAAATGTCAGTTTTTTAATATCTCCTGACCACTAGGGGGCAGAGCGCCAAAACTCTGCAGGTAGCCTCAGACCATGATTGACATAACACACACCTAGTTTGGTCAGAAAACGCTAATGCGTTGCGGAGATAAAGCCTCAATTTCATTTTTGCGACCATTACGTCGGATTCTTTCGCGAGTTATTCGTAAACGGTTTGACATATCAACTTTCTTTGGATAACTTTTTGTCCACATTGTCTGGAGATGATGTGGTTTAATTTTGGTGAAAATTGGACAAACGGTCTGGGAGGAGTTCGAAAAAGTAGGTTTTTAAAGAAAAACAACATGGTGGACAAGAAGTTTGGCCGACTATGACAAATTTGGTATCTGTGTTCTCGGTTTGACCCAAGGAACGTATAAAGATAATTTGTTTTACCATAGGTTAACGCACTCAAAAGTTATTAGCATATTTGTAAATTTGGTTATAATTTTTGACCACAAGGGGGTGCTGCCTCGAAACTTTTTGAGTCGTATCAAGGTTAGGTGCCGAAGACACATATTGAGTTTCGTAACGATACGCCAATATCTTTGTTAAATATAGCAATTTATGACAATATTAAAAATGGCCGACGCTCAAAATGGCCGATATGGGAAAATTTGGTATCACACGACTCGGCATGATGCACTGAATCTAAAGAGACCAGTTTTATTATTTTTGGCCAAAGCGTTCAGAAGTTATAAGCAAATATTTAACTTTTTCATATCTCCTGACCACTAGGGGGCACAGCGCCAAAACTCTGCAGGTAGCCTCAGATCATGATTGACATAACACACACCTAGTTTGGTCAGAAAACGCTAATGCGTTGCGGAGATAAAGCCTCAATTTCATTTTTGCGACCATTACGTCGGATTCTTTCGCGAGTTATTCGTAAACGGTTTGACATATCAACTTTCTTTGGATAACTTTTTGTCCACATTGTCTGGAGATGATGTGGTTCAATTTTCGTTGAAATCGGACAAACGGCCTAGGAGGAGTTCGAAAAAGTAGGTTTTTCATAAAATTCAAAATGGCGGGAAAATATTCATGACGGAAAATGACGTCATAGGGTGCAATCGAATCGTCTTGAGCCAAGGAATCAGTTGACAAAAGAATTTTGTTTCTAGGACATACGGTTCAAAAGTTATTTACGTAAACGTGAGTGCAACTTTGGACAGTTGGTGGCGCTATAGAGATTGAGTTAGAGACTTCAATTTTGCTATGGTCAATGATTGGACTGTCCTTTATGAGTGTGCCAAATTTTTTTCATTTTCCCGTTTACGGTTCTATGGGCTGCCATAGACTCCCATGGCACAAGAAAAAGAATAATAAATATAGCTGCAAGCAGCCATGACGGGGCCAAGCACAAAGAAGGCATTAAATGTCATGCCGACATGGCTGGCAGCATCAGACCAACGGCAGGAAGCATCTAAAGACATTTCAATATGACTTCAGTCTAAATGGCTGAAAAATCATCAATACGGTCTATAGTAATTCGATTTAATGGTTTATCACGTTCGACCAACAGGCAGCGCTGTAACCAAACTGATATGTCAAATCACGTGGTTTATCCAGAGTGAGGTGACAATGACACATGCAAAGTTTGGTGTCAATAGGGTAAAGCATTGCTGACATCCAGCTTTAAAGTCATGTGTTTGTTAAGCATAGCATTTCATGACAAAATTCTAAATAGCTGACGCTGAAAATGGCCGATATGGGAAAATTTGGTATCGCAGGACTCGGCATGATGCACTGAATCTAAAGACAGCAGTTTCATGATTTTTGGACAAAGCGTTCAGGAGTTATAATCAAAAATGTCATTATTTTATATCTCCTGACCACTAGGGGGCAGAGCGCCAAAACTCTGCAGGTAGCCTCAGATCATGATTGACATGACACACAGAAAGTTTGGTCAGAATACGCTAATGCGTTGCGGAGATATAGCCTCGCTTTATTTGGTGGCAATTTGGTCAAATTCGTTCGCAATTTTATCGAAACCTGTTTGACAAATCAACTTTATTTTAATAACTTTTTGTCAGCATGGTCTGAAGATGTTATGATTCAATTTTGGTGAAAATTGGACAAACGGTGTGGGAGGAGTTCGAAAAAGTAGGTTTTTAAAGAAAAACAACATGGCGGACAGGAAGTTTGGCCGACTATGACAATTTTGGTATCTGTGTTCTCGGTTTGACCCAAGGAACGTATAAAGACAACTTATTTTACCATAGGTTAACGTGTTCAAAAGTTATTAGCATTTTTGGAAATTTGGTTATAACTTTTGACCACAAGGTGGCGCTGCCTCGAAATTTTTTGTGTTGTATCAGGCCCAGATGCCGAAGACACATATCGAGTTTCGTAACGATACGCCAATGTGTTTGTTAAATATAGCAATTTGTGACAAAATTCAAAATGGCCGACCCTCAAAATGGCCAATATGGGAAAATTTTGTATCGCACGACTCGGCATGATGCCCTGAATCTAACGAGACCAGTTTTATGATTTTTGGTCGAAGCGTTCAGAAGTTATAAGCAAATATTTCACTTTTTCATATCTCCAGACCACTAGGGGGCAGAGCGCCAAAACTCTGTAGGTAGCCTCAGACCATCATTGCCATAACACACACCAAGTTTGGTTAGAATACGCTAATGCGTTGCGGAGATAAAGCCTCGCTTTCATTTCTGCGGCCATTTTGTTGAATTCTTTCGCAAGTTATTCGTAAACGGTTTGACAAATCAACTTTCTTTTAATAACTTTTTGTATGCATAGTCTGGAGATGATGTGGTTCAATTTTCGTGAAAATCGGACCAACGGCCTAGGAGGAGTTCGAAAAAGTAGGTTTTTCGTAAAATTCAAAATGGCGGGAAAATTTTCATGACGGAAAATGACGTCATAGGGTGCAATCGAATCGTCTTGAGCCAAGGAATCAGTGGACGAAAGAATTTTGTTTCTAGGACATACGGTTCAAAAGTTATTTACGTAAACGTGAGTTCAAATTTGGACAGTTGGTGGCGCTAGAGACATTGAGTTAGAGACTTCAAATTTGCTATGGTCAATGATTGGCTTGTCCTTGATCAGTGTGCCAAATTTCATCATTTTCCCGCAAACGGTTCTATGGCCTGCCATAGACTTCCATGGCGGAAGAAGAAGAAGAAGAGGAATAATAATAAAGAACCGGAACAAACACAATAGGTGCCTCCGCACCTTCGGTGCTTGGCCCCTAATAAATATAGCTGCTAGCAGCCATCACGGGGCCAAGCGCAAGGAGGGCATTAAATGTCATGCCGACATGGCTGGCATCATCAGACCAACGGCAGTAAGAATCTAAAGACATTTCAATATGACTTAAGTCTAAATGGCTGAAAAATCAACAATACGGTCTTTAGCAATTCGATTTAATGGTTTATCACATTCAACCAACAGGCAGCGCTGTAACCAAATTGTAGTGTCAATTCATGTGGTACATTGAGAGTGTGGTGACATTGACACATGCAAAGTTTGCTTTCAATTGGGTAAACCATTGCTGACAGCACTAAAGCAGTTTCATGATTTTTAGACAAAGCGTTCAGGAGTTATAATCAAAAATGTCAGTTTTTTAATATCTCCTGACCACTAGGGGGCAGAGCGCCAAAACTCTGCAGGTAGCCTCAGACCATGATTGACATAACACACACCTAGTTTGGTCAGAAAAGGCTAATGCATTGCGGAGATAAAGCCTCAATTTCAATTTTGCGACCATTACGTCGGATTATTTCGCGAGTTATTCGTAAACGGTTTGACATATCAACTTTCTTTGGATAACTTTTTGTCATGATGGTCTGGAGATGATGTGGTTCAATTTTGGTGAAAATTGGACAAACGGTCTGGGAGGAGTTCGAAAAAGTAGGTTTTTAAAGAAAAATAACATGGCAAATCGGAGGTTTGGCCGAATATAACATATTTGGTATCTATGGTCTCGGCTTGACCCAATGAACACATTAAGACCATTTGTTTTACAATAGGTTAACGTCATCAAAAGTTATTAGCATATTTGTAAATTTGGTTATAACTTTTGACCACAAGGTGGCGCTGCCCCCAAACTTTTTGTGCCGTATCAAGATTAGGTGCCGAAGACACATATTGAGTTTCGTAACGATACGCCAATCCATTTGTTAAATATAGCAATTTATGACAATATTCAAAATGGCCGACGCTCTAAATGGCCGATATGGGAAAATTTGGTATCGCACGACTCGGCATGATGCACTGAATCTAACGAGACCAGTTTTATGATTTTTGGCCAAAGGGTTCAGGAGTTGTAAGGAAAAATGTCACTTTTTCATATCTCCTGACCACTAGGGGGCAGAGCGCCAAAACTCTGCAGGTAGCCTCAAACCATGATTGACATAACACACACCTAGTTTGGTCAGAAAAGGCTAATGCATTGGGGAGATAAAGCCTCAATTTCATTTTGGCGACTTTTACCTCAGATTCTTTCACGAGTTATTCGTAAACGGTTTGACGAATCAACTTTGTTTATATATCGTTTTGTCAACATTGTCAGGAGATGATGTGGTTCAATTTTCGTGAACATCGGACGAACGGCCTAGGAGGAGTTCGACAAAGTAGGTTTTTCATAAAATTCAAAATGGCGGGAAAATTTTCATGACGGAAAATGACGTCATAGGGTGCAATCGAATCGTCTTGAGCCAAGGAATCAGTGGACAAAAGAATTTTGTTTCTAGGACATACGGTTCAAAAGTTATTTACGTAAACGTGAGTGCAACTTTGGACAGTTGGTGGCGGTAGAGAGATTGAGTTAGAGACTTCAATTTTGCTATGGTCAATGATTAGACTCTCCTTTATGAGTGTGCCAACTTTTTTTCATTTTCCCGCTTACGGTTCTATGGGCTGTCATAGACTTCAATGGCAGAAGAAGAATAATAATAATAATAATAATAAGAACCGGAACAAAAACAATAGGTGCCTCCGCACCTTCGGTGCTTGGCCCCTAAATATAGCTGCAAGCAGCCATGACGGGGCCAAGCACAAAGAGGGCATTAAATGTCATGCCGACATGGCTGGCAGCATCAGACCAACGGCAGTAAGCATCTAAAGACATTTCAATATGACTTCAGTCTAAATGGCTGAAAAATCATCAATACGGTCTTTAGTAATTCGATTTAACAGTTTATCACGTTCGACCATCAGGCATCGCTGTAACCAAATTGATGTGTAAAATCATGTGGTATATCCAGAGTGAGGTTACAATGACACATGCAAAGTTTGGTGTCAATTGGGTAAAGCATTGCTGACATACAGCTTTAAAGTCATGTGTTTAAGCATAGCATTTCATGACAAAACTCTAAATATCTGACGCTAAAAATGGCCGATATAGGACAATTTGGTGTCTCAGGACTCGGCATGATGCACTGAATCTAAAGACAGCAGTTTCATGATTTTTGGACAAAGCGTTCAGGAGTTATAATCAAAAATGTCAGTTTTTCCATATCTCCTCACCACTAGGGGGCACATCGTCAAAACCCTGCAGGTAGCCTCAAACCATGATTGGCATAACACACACCAAGTTTGGTCAGAATAGACTAATGCGTTACGGAGATATAGCCTCGCTTTCAATTCTATGGCCACTGTGTCGAATTCTTTCGCGAGTTATTCGTAAACGGTTTGACAAATCAACTTTCTTTATATAACTTTTTGTCATGATGGTCTGGAGATGATGTGGTTCAATTTTGGAGAAAATTGGACGAACGGTCTAGGAGGAGTTTGAAAAAGTAGGTTTTGAAAGAAAAACAACATGGCGGACAGGAAGTTTGGCCGACTATGACATATTTGGTATCTGTGTTCTTGCCTTGACCCAAGGAACGTATTACGACAATTTGTTTTACCATAGGTCAACGTACTCAAAAGTTATTAGCATTTTTGTAAATTTGGTTATAACTTTTGACCACAAGGTGGCGCTGCCTCGAAACTTTTTGTGTCTTATCAAGCCTAGGTGCCAGAGACACATATCGAGTTTCGTAACGATACGCCAATGTGTTCATTAAATATAGCAATTTATGACAAAATTCAAAATGGCCGACACTCAAAATGGCCGATATAGGAAAATTTGGTATCACACGACTCGGCATGATGCACTGAATCTAAAGAGACCAGTTTTATGATTTTTGGCTAAAGCGTTCAGAAGTTATAAGCAAATATTTCACTTTTTCATATCTCCTGACCACTAGGGGGCACTGTGCCAAAACTCTGCAGGTAGCCTCAGACCTTGATTGACGTAACACACACCAAGTTTGGTCAGAATACGCTAATGCGTTGCGGAGATATAGCCTCGCTTTCATTTCTGCGGCCATTTTGTCGAATTCTTTCGCAAGTTATTCGTAAACGGTTTGACGAATCAACTTTCTTTATATAACTTTTTGTCCCCATGGTCTGGAGATGATGTGGTTCAATTTTCGTGAAAATCGGACAAACGGCCTATGAGGAGTTTGAAAAAGTAGGTTTTTCATAAAATTCAAAATGGCGGAAAATTTTTCATGACGGAAAATGACGTCATAGGGTCCAATCGAATCGTCTTGAGCCAAGGAATCAGTGGACAAAAGAATTTTGTTTCTAGGACATACGGTTCAAAAGTTATTAACGTAAACGTGAGTGCAACTTTGGACAGTTGGTGGCGCTAGAGACATTGAGTTAGAGACTTCAAATTTGCTATGGTCAATGATTGGACTGTCCTCTATCAGTGTGCAAAATTTCATCATTTTCCCGCAAACGGTTCTATGGCCTGCCATAGACTCCCATGGCGGAAGAAGAAGAAGAAGAGGAATAATAATAAAGAACCGGAACAAACACAATAGGTGCCTCCGCACCTTCGGTGCTTGGCCCCTAATAATAAGAACCGGAACAAAAACAATAGGTGCCTCCGCACCTTCGGTGCTTGGCCCCTAATAACTAGAGATATTGAGTTAGAGACTTCAAATTTGTTATGGTCAATGATTGGACTGTCTTTAATGAGTGTGCCAACTTTCATCATTTTCCCGCATACGGTTCTATGGGCTGCCATAGACTTTCATGGCGGAAGAAGAAGATGAAGAATAATAATAAGAACCGGAACAGAAACAATAGGTGCCTTCGCACCTTCGGTGCTTGGCCCCTAATAATAAGAACCGGAACAAAAACAATAGGTGCCTCCGCACCTTCGGTGCTTGGCCCCTAATAATAAAGAACCGGAACAAAAACAATAGGTGCCTCCGCACCTTCGGTGCTTGGCCCCTAATAAATATAGCTGCTAGCAGCCATCACGGGGCCAAGCGCAAGGAGGGCATTAAATGTAATGCCGACATGGCTGGCATCATCAGACCAACGGCAATAAGAATCTAAAGACATTTCAATATGACTTTAGTCTAAATGGCTGAAAAATCAACAATACGGTCTTTAGTAATTCGATTTAATGGTTTATCACATTCAACCAACAAGCAGCGCTGTAACCAAATTGATGTGTCAAATCATGTGGTATATCCAGAGTGAGGTGACAATGACGCATGCAAAGTTTGGTGTCAATAGGGTAAAGCATTGCT
This sequence comes from Rhodeus uyekii, assembly GCA_037043235.1. Classification (NCBI taxonomy): domain Eukaryota; kingdom Metazoa; phylum Chordata; class Actinopteri; order Cypriniformes; family Acheilognathidae; genus Rhodeus; species Rhodeus uyekii. Next base: position 30,069 of record JAWRVZ010000867.1, read on the forward strand.
GACATACTGCTTTAAAGTCATGTGTTTAAGCATAGCATTTCATGACATAATTCTAAATATCCGACGCTGACAATGGCCGATATGGGAAAATTTGGTATCGCAGGACTCGGCATGATGCACTGAATCTAAAGACAGCAGTTTCATGATTTTTGGACAAAGCGTTCAGGAGTTATAATCAAAAATGTCAGTTTTTTAATATCTCCTGACCACTAGGGGGCAGAGCGCCAAGACTCTGCAGGTAGCCTCAGACCATGATTGACATAACACACACCTATTTTGGTCAGAATACACTAATGAGTTACGGAGATATAGCCTAGCTTTCAATTCTATGGCCATTGTGTCGAATTCCTTCGCGAGTTATTCGTAAACGGTTTGACGAATCAACTTTCTTTATATAACTTTTTGTCATGATGGTCTGGAGATGATGTGGTTTAATTTTGGTGAAAATTGGACAAACGGTCTGGGAGGAGTTCGAAAAAGTAGGTTTTTAAAGAAAAACAACATGGTGGACACGAAGTTTGGCCGACTATGACAAATTTGGTATCTGTGTTCTCGGTTTGACCCAAGGAACGTATAAAGATAATTTGTTTTACCATAGGTTAAAGTACTCAAAAGTTATTAGCATATTTGTAAATTTGGTTATAACTTTTGACCACAAGGTGGTGCTGCCTCGAAACTTTTTGAGTCGTATCAAGGTTATGTGCCGAAGACACATATTGAGTTTCGTAACGATACGCCAATGTCTTTGTTAAATATAGCAATTTATGACAATATTCAAAATGGCCGACGCTCAAAATGGCCGATATGGAAAAATTTGGTATCGCACGACTCGGCATGATGCACTGAATCTAAAGAGACCAGTTTTATTATTTTTGGCCAAAGCGTTCAGAAGTTATAAGCAAATATTTAACTTTTTCATATCTCCTGACCACTAGGGGGCACAGCGCCAAAACTCTGCAGGTATCCTCAGACCATAATTGACATAACACACACCTAGTTTGGTCAGAAAACGCTAATGTGTTGCGGAGATAAAGCCTCAATTTCATTTTTGCGACCATTACGTCGGATTCTTTCGCGAGTTATTCGTAAACGGTTTGACATATCAACTTTCTTTGGATAACTTTTTGTCCACATGGTCTGGAGATGATGTGGTTCAATTTTCGTTGAAATCGGAAAAACGGCCTAGGAGGAGTTCGAAAAAGTAGGTTTTTCATAAAATTCAAAATGGCGGGAAAAATTCCATGACGGAAAATGACGTCATAGGGTGCAATCGAATCGTCTTGAGCCAAGGAATCAGTGCACATAAGAATTTTGTTTCTAGGTCATACGGTTCAAAAGTTATTAGCATAAACGTTAGTTCAACTTTGGACAGTTGGTGGCGCTAGAGAGATTGAGTTAGAGGCTTCAATTTTGCTATGGCCAATGTTTGGACTGTCCTTAATGAGTGTGCCAACTTTCATCATTCAAGCACAAAGAAGGCATTAAATGCCATGCCGACATGGCTGGCAGCATCAGACCAACGGCAGGAAGCATCTAAAGACATTTCAATATGACTTCAGTCTAAATGGCTGAAAAATCATCAATAGGGTCTTTAGTAATTCGATTTAACGGTTTATCACGTTTGACCAACAGGCAGCGCTGTAACCAAACTTATATGTCAAATCACGTGGTTTATCCAGAGTGAGGTGACAATGACACATGCAAAGTTTGGTGTCAATAGGGTAAAGCATTGCTGACATCCAGCTTTAAAGTCATGTGTTTGTTAAGCATAGCATTTCATGACAAAATTCTAAATAGCTGACGCTGAAAATGGCCGATATGGGAAAATTTGGTATCGCAGGACTCGGCATGATGCACTGAATCTAAAGACAGCAGTTTCATGATTTTTGGACAAAGCGTTCAGGAGTTACAATCAAAAATGTCAGTATTTTATATCTCCTGACCACTAGGGGGCAGAGCGCCAAAACTCTGCAGGTAGCCTCAGATCATGATTAACATGACACACAGAAAGTTTGGTCAGAATACCCTAATGCGTTGCGGAGATATAGCCTCGCTTTATTTGGTGGCAATTTGGTCAAATTCGTTCGCAATTTTATCAAAACCTGTTTGACGAATCGACTTTATTTTAATAACTTTTTGTCAGCATTGTCTGAAGATGTTATGATTCAATTTTGGTGAAAATTGGACAAACGGTGTGGGAGGAGTTTGAAAAAGTAGGTTTTTATAGAAAAACAACATGGCGGACAGGAAGTTTGGCCGACTATGACAAATTTGGTATCTGTGTTCTCGGTTTGACCCAAGGAACGTATAAAGACAACTTATTTTACCATAGGTTAACGTGTTCAAAAGTTATTAGCATTTTTGGAAATTTGTTTATAACTTTTGACCACAAGGTGGCGCTGCCTCGAAATTTTTTGTGTTGTATCAGGCCCAGATGCCGAAGACACATATCGAGTTTCGTAACGATACGCCAATGTGTTTGTTAAATATAGCAATTTATGACAAAATTCAAAATGGCCGACCCTCAAAATGGCCGATATGGGAAAATTTTGTATCGCACGACTCGGCATGATGCCCTGAATCTAACGAGACCAGTTTTATGATTTTTGGTCGAAGCGTTCAGAAGTTATAAGCAAATATTTCACTTTTTCATATCTCCAGACCACTAGGGGGCACAGCGCCAAATCTTTGCAGGTAGCCTCAGACCATCATTGCTATAACACACACCAAGTTTGGTCAGAATACGCTAATGCGTTGCGGAGATAAAGCCTCGCATTCATTTCTGCGGCCATTTTGTTGAATTCTTTCGCAAGTTATTCGTAAACGGTTTGACAAATCAACTTTCTTTTAATAACTTTTTGTACGCATAGTCTGGAGATGATGTGGTTCAATTTTCGTGAAAATCGGACCAACGGCCTAGGAGGAGTTCGAAAAAGTTGGTTTTTCGTAAAATTCAAAATGGCGGGAAAATTTTCATGACGGAAAATGACGTCATAGGGTGCAATCGAATCGTCTTGAGCCAAGGAATTAGTGGACGAAAGAATTTTGTTTCTAGGACATACGGTTCAAGAGTTATTTACGTAAACGTGAGTGCAACTTTGGACAGTTGGTGGCGCTAGAGACATTGAGTTAGAGACTTCAAATTTGCTATGGTCAATGATTGGCTTGTCCTCTATCAGTGTGCCAAATTTTATCATTTTCCTGCAAACGGTTATATGGCTTGCCATAGACTCCCATGGCGGAAGAAGAAGAAGAAGAGGAATAATAATAAAGAACCGGAACAAACACAATAGGTGCCTCCGCACCTTCGGTGCTTGGCCCCTAAATATAGCTGCTAGCAGCCATCACGGGGCCAAGCGCAAGGAGGGCATTAAATGTCATGCCGACATGGCTGGCATCATCAGACCAACGGCAGTAAGAATCTAAAGACATTTCAATATGACTTAAGTCTAAATGGCTGAAAAATCAACAATACGGTCTTTAGTAATTCGATTTAATGGTTTATCACATTCAACCAACAGGCAGCGCTGTAACCACATTGTAGTGTCAATTCATGTGGTACATTGAGAGTGTGGTGACATTGACACATGCAAAGTTTGCTTTCAATTGGGTAAACCATTGCTGACAGAGCACTAAAGTCATGTGTTTGTTAAACATAGAATCTTATAAGAAAAATCGAAATGGCAGACGCTCAAAATGGCCGATATGGGAAAATTTGGTATCACAGGACTCGGCATGACCCACTGGATCTAAAGAGACCAGTTTCATGATTTTTGGCCAAAGGGTTCAGGAGTTATAATCAAAAAAGTCAGTTTTTTAATATCTCCTGACCACTAGGGGGCAGAGCACCAAAACTCTGCAGGTAGCCTCAGACCATGATTGACATAATACACACCTAGTTTGGTCAGAAAACGCTAATGCGTTGCGGAGATAAAGTCTCAATTTCATTTTTGCGACCATTACGTTGGATTCTTTCGCGAGTTATTCGTAAACGGTTTGACATATCAACTTTCTTTGGATAACTTTTTGTCATGATGGTCTGGAGATGATGTGGTTCAATTTTGGTGAAAATTGGACAAACGGTCTGGGAGGAGTTCGAAAAAGTAGGTTTTTATAGAAAAATAACATGGCAAATCGGAGATTTGGCCGAATATGACATATTTGGTATCTATGGTCTCGGCTTGACCCAATGAACACATTAAGACCATTTGTTTTACAATAGGTTAACGTCATCAAAAGTTATTAGCATATTTGTAAATTTGGTTATAACTTTTGACCACAAGGTGGCGCTGCCCCCAAACTTTTTGTGCCGTATCAAGGTTAGGTGCCGAAGACACATATTGAGTTTCGTAACGATACGCCAGTCCATTTGTTAAATATAGCAATTTATGACAATATTCAAAATGGCCGACGCTCTAAATGGCCGATATGGGAAAATTTGGTATCGCACGACTCGGCATGATGCACTGAATCTAACGAGACCAGTTTTATGATTTTTGGACAAAGCGTTCAGGAGTTGTAAGGAAAAATGTCACTTTTTCATATCTCCTGACCACTAGGGGGCACAGCGCCAAAACTCTGCAGGTAGCCTCAGACCATGATTGACATAACACACACCAAGTTTGGTCAGAAAACGCTAATGCGTTGTGGAGATAGAGCCTCAAGTTCATTTTTGCGATCATTACGTCGGATTCTTTCGTAAGTTATTCATAAACGGTTTGACATTTCAACTTTCTTTGGATAACTTTTTGTCACCATGGTCTGGAGATGATGTGGTTCAATTTTCGTGAAAATCGGACAAACGGCCTAGGAGGAGTTCGAAAAAGTAGGTTTTTCATAAAATTCAAAATGGCGGGAAAATATTCATGACGGAAAATGACGTCATATGGTGCAATCGAATCGTCTTGAGCCAAGGAATCAGTTGACAAAAGAATTTTGTTTCTAGGACATACGGTTCAAAAGTTATTAACGTAAACGTGAGTGCAACTTTGGACAGTTGGTGGCGCTATAGAGATTGAGTTAGAGACTTCAATTTTGCTATGGTCAATGATTGGACTGTCCTTAATGAGTGTGCCAACTTTTTTTCATTTTCCCGTTTACGGTTCTATGGGCTGCCATAGACTCCCATGGCACAAGAAAAAGAATAATAATAAGAACCGGAACAAAAACAATAGGTGCCTCCGCACCTTCGGTGCTTGGCCCCTAAATATAGCTGCTAGCAGCCATCACGGGGCCAAGCGCAAGGAGGGCATTAAATGTCATGCCGACATGGCTGGCATCATCAGACCAACGGCAGTAAGAATCTAAAGACACTTCAATATGACTTAAGTCTAAATGGCTGAAAAATCAACAACACGGTCTTTAGTAATTCGATTTAATGGTTTATCACGTTCAACCAACAGGCAGCGCTGTAATCAAATTGTAGTGTCAATTCATGTGGTACATTGAGAGTGTGGTGACATTGACACATGCAAAGTTTGCTTTCAATTGGGTAAACCATTGCTGACAGAGCACTAAAGTCATGTGTTTGTTAAACATAGCATCTTATAAGAAAAATCGAAATGGCAGACGCTCAAAATGGCCGATATGGGAAAATTTGGTATCACAGGGCTCGGCATGACCCACTGGATCTAAAGACAGCAGTTTCATGATTTTTAGACAAAGCGTTCAGGAGTTATAATCAAAAATGTCAGTTTTTTAATATCTCCTGACCACTAGGGGGCAGAGCGCCAAAACTCTGCAGGTAGCCTCAGACCATGATTGACATAACACACACCTAGTTTGGTCAGAAAACACTAATGCGTTGCGGAGATAAAGCCTCAATTTCATTTTTGCGACCATTACGTCGGATTCTTTCGCGAGTTATTCGTAAACGGTTTGACATATCAACTTTCTTTGGATAACTTTTTGTCATGATGGTCTGGAGATGATGTGGTTTAATTTTGGTGAAAATTGGACAAACGGTCTGGGAGGAGTTCGAAAAAGTAGGTTTTTAAAGAAAAACAACATGGTGGACAAGAAGTTTGGCCGACTATGACAAATTTGGTATCTGTGTTCTTGGTTTGACCCAAGGAACGTATAAAGATAATTTGTTTTACCATAGGTTAACGCACTCAAAAGTTATTAGCATATTTGTAAATTTGTTTATAACTTTTGACCACAAGGTGGTGCTGCCTCGAAACTTTTTGTGTTGTATCAGGCCCTGGTGCCGAAGACACATCTCGAGTTTCGTAACGATACGCCAATGTGTTTGTTAAATATAGCAATTTATGACAATATTCAAAATGGCCGACGCTCAAAATGGCCGATATGGAAAAATTTGGTATCGCACGACTCGGCATGATGCACTGAATCTAAAGAGACCAGTTTTATTATTTTTGGCCAAAGCGTTCAGAAGTTATAAGCAAATATTTAACTTTTTCATATCTCCTGACCACTAGGGGGCACAGCGCCAAAACTCTGCAGGTAGCCTCAGACCATGATTGACATAACACCCACCTAGTTTGGTCAGAAAACGCTAATGCGTTGCGGAGATAAAGCCTCAGTTTCATTTTTGCGACCATTACGTCGGATTCTTTCGCGAGTTATTCGAAAACGGTTTGACATATCAACTTTCTTTGGATAACTTTTTGTCAACATCGTCTGGAGATGATGTGGTTCAATTTTCGTGAAAATCGGACAAACGGCCTAGGAGGAGTTCGAAAAAGTAGGTTTTTCATAAAATTCAAAATGGCGGGAAAATTTTCATGACGGAAAATGACGTCATAGGGTGCAATCGAATCGTCTTGAGCCAAGGAATCAGTGGACATAAGAATTTTGTTTCTAGGTCATACGGTTCAAAAGTTATTAGCATAAACGTTAGTTCAACTTTGGACAGTTGGTGGCGCTAGAGATTTTGAGTTAGAGACTTCAAATTTGTTATGGTCAATGATTGGACTGTCCTTAATGAGTGTGCCAACTTTCATCATTTTCCCGCATACGGTTCTATGGCCTGCCATAGACTCCCATGGCGGAAGAAGAAGAAGATGAAGAATAATAATAAGAACCGGAACAGAAACAATAGGTGCCTTCGCACCTTCGGTGCTTGGCCCCTAATAAATATAGCTGCTAGCAGCCATCACGGGGCCAAGCACAAGGAGGGCATTAAATGTCATGCCGACATGGCTGGCATCATCAGACCAACGGCAGTAGGAATCTAAAGACATTTCAATATGACTTAAGTCTAAATGGCTGAAAAATCAACAATACGGTCTTTAGTAATTCGATTTAATGGTTTATCACATTCAACCAACAGGCAGCACTGAAACCAAATTGTAGTGTCAATTCATGTGGTACATTGAGAGTGTGGTGACATTGACACATGCAAAGTTTGCTTTCAATTGGGTAAACCATTGCTGACAGAGCACTAAAGTCATGTGTTTGTTAAACATAGCATCTTATAAGAAAAATCGAAATGGCAGACGCTCAAAATGGCCGATATGGGAAAATTTGGTATCACAGGACTCGGCATGACCCACTGGATCTAAAGACAGCAGTTTCATGATTTTTAGACAAAGCGTTCAGGAGTTATAATCAAAAATGTCAGTTTTTTAATATCTCCTGACCACTAGGGGGCAGAGCGCCAAAACTCTGCAGGTAGCCTCAGACCATGATTGACATAACACACACCTAGTTTGGTCAGAAAACGCTAATGCGTTGCGGAGATAAAGCCTCAATTTCATTTTTGCGACCATTACGTCGGATTCTTTCGCGAGTTATTCGTAAACGGTTTGACATATCAACTTTCTTTGGATAACTTTTTGTCATGATGGTCTGGAGATGATGTGGTTTCATTTTGGTGAAAATTGGACAAACGGTCTGGGAGGAGTTCGAAAAAGTAGGTTTTTAAAGAAAAACAACATGGTGGACAAGAAGTTTGGCCGACTATGACAAATTTGGTATCTGTGTTCTTGGTTTGACCCAAGGAACGTATAAAGATAATTTGTTTTACCATAGGTTAACGCACTCAAAAGTTATTACCATATTTGTAAATTTGGTTATAATTTTTGACCACAAGGGGGTGCTGCCTCGAAACTTTTTGAGTCGTATCAAGGTTAGGTGCCGAAGACACATATTGAGTTTCGTAACGATACGCCAATATCTTTGTTAAATATAGCAATTTATGACAATATTCAAAATGGCCGACGCTCAAAATGGCCGATATGGGAAAATTTGGTATCGCACGACTCGGCATGATGCACTGAATCTAAAGAGACCAGTTTTATTATTTTTGGCCAAAGCGTTCAGAAGTTATAAGCAAATATTTAACTTTTTCATATCTCCTGACCACTAGGGGGCACAGCGCCAAAACTCTGCAGGTAGCCTCAGATCATGATTGACATAACACACACCTAGTTTGGTCAGAAAACGCTAATGTGTTGCGGAGATAAAGCATCAATTTCATTTTTGCGACCATTACGTCGGATTCTTTCGCGAGTTATTCGTAAACGGTTTGACATATCAACTTTCTTTGGATAACTTTTTGTCCACATGGTCTGAAGATGATGTGGTTCATTTTTCGTTGAAATCGGAAAAACGGTCTAGGAGGAGTTCGAAAAAGTAGGTTTTTCATAAAATTCAAAATGGCGGGAAAAATTTCATGACGGAAAATGACGTCATAGGGTGCAATCGAATCGTCTTGAGCCAAGGAATCAGTGGACATAAGAATTTTGTTTCTAGGTCATACGGTTCAAAAGTTATTAGCATAAACGTTAGTTCAACTTTGGACAGTTGGTGGCGCTAGAGATATTGAGTTAGAGACTTCAAATTTGTTATGGTCAATGATTGGACTGTCTTTAATGAGTGTGCCAACTTTCATCATTTTCCCGCATACGGTTCTATGGGCTGCCATAGACTTTCATGGCGGAAGAAGAAGAAGATGAAGAAATATAGCTGCTAGCAGCCATCACGGGGCCAAGCGCAAGGAGGGCATTAAATGTCATGCCGACATGACTGGCATCATCAGACCAACGGCAGTAAGAATCTAAAGACATTTCAATATGACTTAAGTCTAAATGGCTGAAAAACCAACAATACGGTCTTTAGCAATTCGATTTAATGGTTTATCGCATTCAACCAACAGGCAGCGCTGTAACCAAATTGTAGTGTGTGGTACATTGAGAGTGTGGTGACATTGACACATGCAAAGTTTGCTTTCAATTGGGTAAACCATTGCTGACAGAGCACTAAAGTCATGTGTTTGTTAAACATAGAATCTTATAAGAAAAATCGAAATGGCAGACGCTCAAAATGGCCGATATGGGAATATTTGGTATCACAGGACTCGGCATGAGCCACTGGATCTAAAGAGACCAGTTTCATGACTTTTGGCCAAAGGGTTCAGAAGTTTTAAGCAAAAAAGTCAGTTTTTGAAAACTCCTGACCACTAGGGGGCACAGCGCCAAAACTCTGCAGGTAGCCTCAAACCATGATTGACATAACACACACCTAGTTTGGTCAGAAAGGGCTAATGCATTGGGGAGATAAAGCCTCAATTTCATTTTGGCGACTTTTACCTCAGATTCTTTCGCGAGTTATTCGTAAACGGTTTGGCGAATCAACTTTCTTTATATATCGTTTTGTCCACATTGTCGGGAGATGATGTGGTTCAATTTTCGTGAACATCGGACGAACGGCCTAGGAGGAGTTCGACAAAGTAGGTTTTTCATAAAATTCAAAATGGCGGGAAAATTTTCATGACGGAAAATGACGTCATAGGGTGCAATAAAATCGTCTTGAGCCAAGGAATCAGTGGACAAAAGAATTTTGTTTCTAGGACATACGGTTCAAAAGTTATTTACGTAAACGTGAGTGCAACTTTGGACAGTTGGTGGCGCTAGAGAGATTGAGTTAGAGACTTCAATTTTGCTATGGTCAATGATTGGACTCTCCTTTATGAGTGTGCCAACTTTTTTTCATTTTCCCGCTTACGGTTCTATGGGCTGTCATAGACTTCAATGGCAGAATAATAATAATAATAATAATAATAATAAATATAGCTGCAAGCACCAATCAACGGGGTTCAAACGTCGCAAGACCATCAAGGCCCATTGGACAAAGAAGGTGCATGACAAGTTTCAAGTCAATCGGACCAACGAGTGCACATGTACAGATGGTTAAGTGTTTTTTTTCATAATATAGCGCCACCAAGTGGTCAATTGTTGCAGATTTTTTTGTGTGACCACAAAAGGAGCTCTTACATGAGTTTTTCAAGTTTGGTGAGATTATCTCTTTGCAATCCAGAGTTATTATGAATTTAGTGAAAGTGTGAATTTTATATCCACATATACATAAAAAAAGATTTAAACAGATTTCTTATCCTGTGGTTCCCTCTTGAGGACAAAATTAATATCACAGCCATCATCTTTCAGTTGGTAATGAGTTGTTCATTATGAGGAGATTTATCAAATGATATTACTATTGTGAGGTTGTGATTAGCACCACATGTCATCCAAACACTCCCATCAAGTTTCATGATGACGATGACGGCCATGTTTTTTGAGATATGCCAATATCCTCATAGACCATCATGGACCCTTGGATGAAGACAGTGCATGACAAGTTTCAAGTCAATCGAATAAACGAGTGTACCGTGACAGCCAATTTAGAAATTGTTCACATATTAAAAGAAAAACAAATTCAGAAATTGGAATAAAAAGATTTCTGATCCTGTGGCTCCCTCTTGTGGACAAGTAATATTACAGCCATAATCTTCCAGTTTTAATGGGTTATCCAGTGTGAGAAGATCTATCAAATATTAATATAGTGTGCATGTGTGAAACAAGATGTGATCAGAGAGTCTGCTATCTGAAATTGGAATAAAAAGATTTCCTAGCCCAGCGCTGCCTCTTGTGGACAAAAGTAGTATTACAGCTTTACTGAGATTTTAAAATATAGATAGTTAATAATTTATTGTGAGCCCTATGAGCATCAGAAATACATGAAACCTGACACATTTCTTCAAAATGATGTGTTCTTAACATGTTCACAGTTATGTGATGTTTTTTGTTTGTGCACAAGATATATAGACATTTTAATCACAATAGACCAAATCAGAAATATATGAAAAATTGTATCTGCTGAACGGTTTAACTAATCGAAATTCTTTGAATAACTTTTTGCCTTGAGTGTCCCTAGATGATGTGTGTGAATTTTCAAGCCAATCGTATTGACGGCCTATGACTAGTTCGAAAAATTTTAATTTTCTAAAATCTCATATATTTCAAAAACAATTTGATTGACAGCAGTGGTTCTTGAAGCAAAGTTGCTCAGTATGAGTAGATCTAACAGATGATATCAATATTGTGAGGATGTGTGAAACACCACGTGAGTAGAGACGCAAAAAAATCGTTAGCGCCAACTAGTGGCCGATTTCTTTAAAATTTGTGACTGACCTTTAGGGCTATGAGTCAAATATGCTCATTGAAATTCGTTCCGATCGAAGTTCGTTAAGCTGGTCTAAATTATGCTTAAACTTCATTGGCCGATAACGGCCATGTTTTTTGAGATACGCCAATATCCTCATAGACCATCATGGCCCATTGGACAAAGACCGTGCATGACAAGTTTGAAGTAAATCGGATTAACGAGTGCACATGTACAGATGTTTTTGTGTTTTTTTAGTAATATAGCGCCACCAAGTGGTGAATCGTTGCAGCTTTTTTAGGGTGACCACAAAACTAGCTCATACATGAGTGTTTCAAGTTTGGTGAGATTATCTCTTTGCGTTCCAGAGTTATTACGATTTTAGCAAAATAGGCTCCGCCCTATTCAGACGTTTGGACGTCCTGTTGCGAGCGAGAATCACTGATCAAAATTCTTTGAACAACTTTTGGTCAGGAGATTCTCTAGATGATGCGTGTGAAGTTTCGCATGATTTGGACAAACGGTCTATGAGGAGTTCGAAAAAAATTTTTTTCAGAAAATTCAAAATGGCGGAAAATTTTTATAGACGGAAATGAAATCGGAGATATACATTTTTTAAGTCTTGAGCCAAGGATTCCAGAGATATAAGACACTTTAGTGTAGGACAAACGGTTTACGAGTTATGAGTGATTACGCGTTTTAAGTGGCTGTAGCGCCACCTATAGGCCGATTTGCGTCATGTTTTGATACGTTCCCCCCAAATTGAGACCTACCATCTGGCCAACTTTCAAGTCTCTAGACCTTACAGTTTGGTCTGCACGATCGGAAGTTCGACAGAATAATAATAATAATAATAATAAAAATCTTAACGATTACAATAGGTTTTCAACGCTTCGCGTTTGAACCCCTAATAATAAGAACCGGAACAAAAACAATAGGTGCCTCCGCACCTTCGGTGCTTGGCCCCTAATAATAATAAGAACCGGAACAGAAACAATAGGTGCCTTCGCACCTTCGGTGCTTGGCCCCTAATAAAGAACCGGAACAAAAACAATAGGTGCCTCCGCACCTTCGGTGCTTGGCCCCTAATAATAAGAACCGGAACAAAAACAATAGGTGCCTCCGCACCTTCGGTGCTTGGCCCCTAATAATAAGAACCGGAACAAAAACAATAGGTGCCTCCGCACCTTCGGTGCTTGGCCCCTAATAAATATAGCTGCTAGCAGCAATGACCGGGGTTCAAACGTAGCAGGACCATCTGAGCTGTCATGACTGTTTGTGGTCAATCTGACTAGTTCTCCTAATGTGCACAGTTCTGTGAGGTTTCTACTTTGTGCAAACAATGTATAGACATCTTTCAAAGATGTTCAGAATGAGAAGATCAAATGATATTAATATTGTGAACTGAACATCTGAACTGTAATGTCGATCTATGTCAATCTGACTTGTTCTCCACATAAACACATCTTTATGAAGTTTCTAGTTTGTGTAAACGATATATAGACATATCATATTACACATTTTTTCACTATAGGAAGATCTATCAAATGATATTAATATAGTGTGGATATGTTTAACACCACACATCATATCATCTGAACTGTTATGTCAGTCTATGTCAGTCTATGTCAGTCTATGTCAATCTGACTTGTTCTCCACATAAAAAGATTTTCTAGCCTGATGGTGCCTCTTGTGGACAAAAGTAGTATTACAGCTTTTCTAAGATTTTAAAATGTAGATCATTTGTAATTTATTGTGAGCCCTATGAGCATCAGAAATACATGAGACCTGACATATTTCTTCAAAATGACTTGTTCTTAACATGTTCACAGATCTGTGATGTTTCTCTTTTGGACAAAACTAGTATTACAGCTTTTCTAAGATTTTAAAATGTAGATGGTTTATAATTTATTGTGAGCCGTACGAGCATCAGAAATACATGAAACCTCACAAGTTTGTTCATAATGTCTTGTTCTTAACATTTACACAGTTTTGTGAAGTTTCTTGTTTTTGGACAAGATATATAGACATTTTAATCACAATAGGCCAAATCAGAAACATATGAAAAATTGTATCTGCTGAACGGTTTAACTAATCAAAAATCCTTTGACAACTTTTTGCCTTGAGTGTCCTTAGATGATGCGTGTGAATTTTCAAGCCAGTGAGATTGACGGCCTATGACGAGTTCGAAAAATTTGAAATTTCAAAAATCTCCAATATTTCGCAAACAATTTGATTGACAGCAGTGGTTCTTGAGGCAAAGTTGTTCAGTATGAGGAGATCTATCAGATGATATCAATATTCTGTGGGTGCGTGAAACACCACGTGAGTAGAGACGCAAAAAACTCGTTAGCGCCAACTAGTGTCCGATTTTCTTCAAAATTCTGACAGACCACTAGGACCATGAGTCAAACACACCCATCGAGTTTCGTTCCGATCGACTTTCGTTAAGCTAGTCTAATTGATGCTCAAAGTTCATTGGCCGATGACGGTCATGTTTTTTGAGATACACCAATGTCCTCATAGACCATCATGGACCCTTGGACAAAGACCGTGCATGACAAGTCTCAGGTCAATCGGACTACCATGTGACCCTGTACAGGTGATTGAGTGTTTTTTTCACAATATAGCGCCACCAAGTGGTCAATCACCGCAGTTTTTTTGGTGTGACCACATATTGAGCTTATACATGACTATGTGAAGTTTGGTGAGATTATCTTTTTGCGTTCCAGAGCTATTACGATTTTAGCAAAAGTGTCTCCGCCTTATGCAAACGTTTTATTGTCTTGTTGCAAGCGTGAATCACCGATTAAAATTCCTTTGACAACTTTTAGTCATGAGAGTCTCTAGATGATGCGTGGCAAATTTTGCATGATTTGGCCAAACGGCCTATGAGGAGTTCGAAAAAAAATTTTTTTCAGAAAATTCAAAATGGCGGAAAATTTTTATAGGCGGAAATGAAATCGGAGATATACATTTTTTAAGTCTTGATCCAAGGATTCCAGGGATATAAGACACTTGAGGGTACGACAAACGGTTTACGAGTTATGAGCGTGTACGCGTTTGTAGTCGCTGTAGCGCCACCTATAGCCCGATTTGCGTCATATTTTGATACGTTCTCCCCAAATTGAGACCTACCATCTGACCAACTTTCAAGTCTCTAGACCTTACGGTTTGGTCTGCACGATAAGAAGTACGGCAGAATAATAATAATAATAAATATAGCTGCAAGCAGCAATCACCGGGGTTCAAACTTAGCAAGACCATCAAGGCCCATTGGACAAAGAACGTGCATGACAAGTTTGAAGTCAATCGGACTAACAAGTGCACATGTACAGATGTTTTAGTGTTTTTTCATAATATAGCGCCACCAAGTGGTCAATCGTTGCAGATTTTTTAGTGTTACCACAAAATGAGCTCTTACATGAGTATTTCAAGTTTGGTGAGATTATCTCTTTGCAATCCAGAGTTATTAAGATTTTAGCGAAAGTGTGAATTTTATATCCATATATACATAAAAAAGATTTCTTATCCTGTGGTTCCCTATTGTGGACAAAAATAATATGACAGCCATCATCTTTCAGTTGGTGATGAGTTGTTCATTATGAGGAGATTTATCAAACAATATTAATATTGTGTAGTTGTGTTTAGCACCATATTTCATCCAAACACTCCCATCAAGTTTCGTTGCAATCGACCTTTGTTAAGTTGGTCTAATTGATGCTCAAACTTCATTGGTTGATGACGGCCATGTTTTTTGAGATATGCCAATATCTTCATAGACCATCATGGACCCTTGGATAAGGACAGTGCATGACAATTTTCAAGTCAATCGAATAAACGAGTGTACCGTGACAGTCAGTTTAGAAATTGTTCACATATTAAAACCCCTTCAGACCTGGTGTCCATTACAATGGACATGACATTTCACGCCCCTTTTTTTTTTTTTTTACTTTTTGAGCATTTTTCCTAATTTAAAGCATGCACCCCAAGAGATTGGACCCTTGTCATCCTCTAGATGGCAGTAAAGTTCTGGATGTGGAAATTTTTAAAAACCCACAACATTTGAAGTGAAGCACGGGGGCGCTGTTTTTCACCTACAGAAGGAAGCTGCATTTTCTACAGTTATATTTTCAATCTTTGAAATGTTTGCCAAAATTTCGCAGTTGGTATGTAAAATAGAGAGATTTAACTTACTAATAAAAGTAAAAAATCGATTGGAGACCTGCAAGTTTTTTCTCAGGATTTTTTGAAAAATGCATGTCCATTGTAATGGACACCAGGTCTCAGTGTCACCTAATCAATGCCCATTCAGATATGCATATTGAGATTTATTATAGATCCTCTTTGCATATCTATCTGTGCATTTTATAATTTTTCTTGCTATTTGGGATCTGTAGGACCTAATAAATACAATATCCACAAAAAAAAATGTTTACAGGTATTGTACAGATGTCCTAATGTGGTATCATAATGTTATTTGCTGTTATGGCCAGTGGGGGGCATATGAAGAAAAAAAATAAAAAATAAAAAACAGTGGTGTAATATTGTGAAATCCCCACCAGATGGGGTGGACACTCCATCTAAAAGTGGCCAACAGCTCTAAGATTGACAGAATGGGCTATTATTGTCTCAAGAGCCAAATATGTAATGTTCTGAGATATGAGATATGAGATAAAAAATACAGTTATCACAGTAATACTACATTTGTGAAAAAATGTAATATGCAGAGTATACAATTCTGTGATCAGTGCAAGATGCACTACTGCTCTGTGCCACTTGGGAATACCTGGAAAGAAACACACAGCCTATGTGTGTGTGTAAAGTCACTGTTTGCAGTCTCCCAATGCATTTCCTATGATAGGTGTATTTTGTTAAAAATGTGCAAATCTGTACAAAAAAAATTAAAGTTGAAATGTTATATTGTTCAGGTTCTTGACCTGGAAATGTAAAAAAAAAAAGAAAAAAAAAATTATATCAAATTTTTTAATTGTCTATAGGACTTTATAGCAATCTGATTTACAATGCTTTAGTCCTGATGTCCATTACAATGGACATCAAAAATTTCTATGAAGGAGTTATGAATTTTTTTTTGACTCCTTAATTTATGCCTAATTTAATGGTATTTTTTCTTTTTTTTTTTT
Organism: Rhodeus uyekii; assembly: GCA_037043235.1. Lineage (NCBI taxonomy): Eukaryota > Metazoa > Chordata > Actinopteri > Cypriniformes > Acheilognathidae > Rhodeus > Rhodeus uyekii. The sequence goes on from JAWRVZ010000867.1 coordinate 46,616, forward strand.
TTTTTTTTTTTTACCTGGGACCTATTTCAGGTCTGAAGGGGTTTTAAAAGAAAAACAAATTCAGAAATTGGAATAAAACGATTTCTTATCCTGTGGCTCCCTCTTGTGGACAAGTAATATTACAGCCATCATTTTTTTCAGTTTTAATTGGTTTTTATTCAGTATGGAAAGATCTATCAAATACTAAAATAGTGTGGATGTGTGAAACAAGATGTGAGCAAAGATTCTTCTAACTGAAATTGGAATAAAAAGATTTCCTAGCCTGACGGTGCCTCTTGTGGACAAAACTAGTATTACAGCTATACTGGGATTTTTAAATATAGATAGTTTATAATTTATTGTGAGCCCTATGAGCATCAGAAATACATGAAACCAGACACATTTCTTCAAAATGACGTGTTCTTAACATGTTCACAGTTCTGTGACGTTTTTTGTTTGTGCACAAGATATATAGACATTTTAATCACAATAGGCCAAATCAGAAATATATGAAAAATTGTATCTGCTGAACGGTTTAACTGATCGAAATTCTTTGAATAACTTTTTGCCTTGAGTGCCCCTAGATGATGCGTGTGAATTTTCAAGCCAATCGTATCGACGGCCTATGACTAGTTCGAAAAATTTTAATTTTCTAAAATCTCCAATATTTCGCTAATAATTCGATTTACAGCAGTGGTTCTTGAGGCAAAGTTGCTCAGTATGAGACGATCTAACAGATGATATCAATATTGTGAGGATGTGTGAAACACCACGTGATTAGAGATGCAAAAAAACTCGTTAGCGCCAACTAGTGGCTGATTTCTTTAAAAATTCTGACAGACCTCTAGGGCCATGAGTCAAACACACTCATTGAGTTTCATTCCGATCAAGGTTCGTTAAGTTGGTCTAATTGATGCTCAAATTTCTTTGGCCGATGACAGCCATGTTTTTTGAGATACGCCAATATCCTCATAGATCATCATGGGTCATTGGACAAAGACCATGCATGAGAAGTTTGAAGTCAATCGGACTAACGAGTGCACATGTACAAATGTTTTAGTGTTTTTTTCATAATATAGCGCCACCAAGTGGTCAATCGTTGCAGATTTTTTAGCGTGACCACAAAACTAGCTCATACATGAGTATTTCAAGTTTGGTGAGATTATCTCTTTGCGTTCCAGAATTATTATGATTTTAGCAAAAGAGGCTCCGCCTTACTCAGACGTTTGGACGTCCTGTTGCGAGCGTGAATCACTGATCAAAATTCTTTGAATAACTTTTGGTCATGAGAGTCTCTAGATGATGCGTGTGAAGTTTCACGTGATTTGGACAAACGGCCTATGAGGAGTTCGAAAATTTTTTTTTTCAGAACATTCAAAATGGCGGAAAATTTTTCTAGACGGAAATGAAATCGGAGATATACGTTTTGTTCGTCTTGAGCCAAGGATTCCAGAGATATAAGACACTTGAGTGTAGGACAAACGGTCTAGGAGTTATTAGCGATTTAGCTATTTTGATCGCTGTAGCGCCCCCTATAGGCCGATTTGCGTCATGTTTTGATACGTTCCCCCCAAATTGAGACCTACCATCTGGCCAGGTTTCAAGTCTCTAGACCTTACGGTTTGGTCTGCACGATCGGAAGTACGGCAGAAGAATAATAATAAAAATCCTAACAGATACAATAGGTATTCAACGCTACGCGTTTGAACCCCTAATAATAAATATAGCTGCAAGCATCAATCAACGGGGTTCAAACGTCGCAAGTTCATCTGAGCGGTTATGACGATTTTTTGTCAATTTGAGTAGTTCTCCTAATGTGCACAGTTCTGTGAAGTTTCTAGGTTGTGCAAACAATGTATAAACATCAAAGAAGTTAGGAATGAGAAGATCTATCAAATTATACTGATTTTTTTGTGGGTATTTAACACCACACGCCATCTGATCTGTTGTCAGCTTATGTCAGTCAATGTATGTAATTCTGACTTGTTCTCCACATAAACTGCGTTTTGTGAAGTTTTTACTTTATGAAAACCATATGTAACCATATTACAGTTGTTCAGAATGAGAAGATCTATCAAATGATTTCAGTATTGTGTTGATGTGCTTAACACGTCATATGATCTGTTATGTCAGTTTATGTCAATTTGTTCGCCACATAATCACAGTTTTATGAAGTTTGTTCAGTATGAGAAGATCTATCAAATGATATTAATATAGTGTGAATGTGTTTAACACTACATGTCATGTCATCTGAACTGTTATGTCAGTCTATGTCAATCTGACTTGTTCTCCACGTGCATGACAAGTTTGAAGTTAATCGGACTAACGAGTGCACATGTACAGATGTTTTAGTGTTTTTTTTCATAATATAGCGCCACCAAGTGGTCAATCGTTGCAGATGTTTTAGTTTGACCACAAAATAAGCTCTTACATGAGTATTTCAAGTTTGGTGAGATTATCTCTTTGCAATCCAGAGTTATTATGAATTTAGCGAAAGTTTGAATTTTATTTCCACATATACATAAAAAAATATACTTATATACTTTTCCTGTGGTTCCCTCTTGTAGTTGGTAATGAATTTTTCATTATGAGGAGATTTATCAAATTATAATAATATTGTGTGGTTGTTTTTAGCACCACAAGTCATCCAAACACTCCCATCAAATTTCGTTGCAATTGACCTTTGTTAAGTTGGTCTAATTGATGCTCAAAATTCATTGGTCGATGACGGCCATGTTTTTTGAGATATGGCAATATCTTCATAGATCATCATGGACCCTTGGATAAAGACCGTGCATGACAAGTTTCAAGTCAATCGAATAAACGAGTGTACTGTGACAGCCAATATAGAAATTGTTCACATATTAAAAGAAAAACAAATTCAGAAATTGGAATAAAAAGATTTCTTATCCTGTGGCTCCCTCTTGTGGACAAGTAATATTACAGCAATCATTTTTTAGTGTAAATTGGTTATTATGCAGAATGGGAAGATCTATCAAATACTAAAATAGTGTGGATGTGTGAAACAAGATGTGAGCAAAGATTCTTCTAACTGAAATTGGAATAAAAAGATTTCCTAGCCTGACGGTGCCTCTTGTGGACAAAACTAATATTACAGCTTTACTGAGATTTTAAAATATAGATAGTTTATAATTTATTGTGAGCCCTATGAGCATCAGAAATACATGAAACCTGACACATTTCTTCAAAATAACGTGTTCTTAACAAGTTCACAGTTCTGTGATGTTTTTTGTTTGTGCACAAGATATATAGACATTTTAATCACAATAGACCAAATCAGAAATATATGAAAAATTGTATCTGCTGAACGGTTTAACTGATCGAAATTCTTTGAATAACTTTTTGCCTTGAGTGTCCTTACATGATGTGTGTGAATTTTCAAGCCAATCGTATTGACGGCCTATGACTAGTTCGAAAAAATTTTATTTTCTAAAATCTCCAATATTTCAAAAACAATTTGATTGACAGCAGTGGTTCTTGAAGCAAAGTTGTTCAGTATGAGGAGATCTAACAGATGATATCAATATTGTGAGGATGTGTGAAACACCACGTGAGTAGAGACGCAAAAAACTCGTTAGCGCCAACTAGTGGCCGATTTCTTTAAAATTTGTGACTGACCTTTAGGACTATGAGTCAAATACGCTCATTGAGTTTCGTTCCGATCGAAGTTCGTTAAGCTGGTCTAATTTATGCTTAAACTTCATTGGCCGATAACGGCCATGTTTTTTGAGATACGCCAATATCCTCATAGACCATCATGGCCCATTGGACAAAGACCGTGCATGACAAGTTTGAAGTAAATCGGATTAACGAGTGCACATGTACAGATGTTTTTGTGTTTTTTTCGTAATATAGCGCCACCAAGTGGTGAATCGTTGCAGCTTTTTTAGGGTGACCACAAAACTTGCTCATACATGAGTGTTTCAAGTTTGGTGAGATTATCTCTTTGCGTTCCAGAATTATTACGATTTTAGCAAAATAGGCTCCGCCCTATTCAGACGTTTGGACGTCCTGTTGCGAGCGTGAATCACTGATCAAAATTCTTTGAACAACTTTTGGTCAGGAGATTCTCTAGATGATGCGTGTGAAGTTTCGCATGATTTGGACAAACGGTCTATGAGGAGTTCGAAAAAATTTTTTTCCAGAAAATTCAAAATGGCGGAAAATTTTTATAGACGGAAATGAAATCGGAGATATACATTTTTTAAGTCTTGAGCCAAGGATTTCAGAGATATAAGACACTTTAGTGTAGGACAAACGGTTTACGAGTTATAAGTGATTACGCGTTTTAAGTGGCTGTAGCGCCACCTATAGGCCGATTTGCGTCATGTTTTGATACGTTCCCCCCAAATTGAGACCTACCATCTGGCCAACTTTCAAGTCTCTAGACCTTACAGTTTGGTCTGCACGATCGGAAGTTCGACAGAATAATAATAATAATAATAATAAATATAGCTGCAAGCAGCAATCACCGGGGTTCAAACTTAGCAAGACCATCAAGGCCCATTGGACAAAGAACGTGCATGACAAGTTTGAGGTCAATCGGACTAACAAGTGCACATGTACAGATGTTTTAGTGTTTTTTTCATAATATAGCGCCACCAAGTGGTCAATCGTTGCAGATTTTTTAGTGTTACCACAAAATGAGCTCTTACATGAGTATTTCAAGTTTGGTGAGATTATCTTTTTGCAATCCAGAGTTATTAAGATTTTAGCGAAAGTGTGAATTTTATATCCATATATACATAAAAAAGATTTCTTATCCTGTGGTTCCCTATTGTGGACAAAAATAATATGACAGCCATCATCTTTCAGTTGGTGATGAGTTGTTCATTATGAGGAGATTTATCAAACAATATTAATATTGTGTAGTTGTGTTTAGCACCATATTTCATCCAAACACTCCCATCAAGTTTCGTTGCAATCGACCTTTGTTAAGTTGGTCTAATTGATGCTCAAACTTCATTGGCCGATGACGGCCATGTTTTTTGAGATATGCCAATATCTTCATAGACCATCATGGACCCTTGGATAAGGACAGTGCATGACAAGTTTCAAGTCAATCGAATAAACGAGTGTACCGTGACAGTCAGTTTAGAATTTGCTCACATATTAAAACCCCTTCAGACCTGGTGTCCATTACAATGGACATGACATTTCACGCCCCTTTTTTTTTTTTTTTACTTTTTGAGCATTTTTCCTAATTTAAAGCTATATGGGGAGGCTGCAGACCTGGAGCCGGTAGATATAGGCCCCAAGCAGTTTTACGCCCCAAGCAGTTTTACGCCCCTGTTGTTCCTCATGCGTCCAGTAGGGGGAGGCTGTATATTAGTATATGAGCCTAGTCATCAAAACAGCAGACCATATCTGTATGATAGCGGCAGACATTTTTTGAAGCGATACGAAATGAGGTATGTAAATAAGTTATTGTTGTTGATTGTATTGTAATGATGCAACATTTATTATTTATAAACGATTGATGCGATATCAATTCAAAAGATGGGTCAATAATTTATTTCGAGAGGCAAAAGTACTTGATTGAGCCAGTCTGTCTGACTCAAACTTAACTAACCACGTGTAGGTTAAGCTGGCCCTAGTCTTCTCTTTACCCGCTCTGTCTCACTCACTTTTAAAATTAATTACATTTTTATTTTTATCTTGTTGTCTGTCTTTAGCTTGCGTGACATGGCTTCTTCTAGTAAGACCCTGTTTACTCCTTGCATTTAAACATACTCCACATGGTTTCTGGAGCACATTAGAGTGGATAATCACAAATGTGTGATTTCTTTTTTTTTCTTTTTTTTGACAGTCTATGATGTGAACACACAAAATACACATTTATAGGCATGTATGTATGCAAATCTCTAAGTCTCTGCACAAGTTGTACAGGAAGAAATAAGTCATGGTGTTAATAAATATTTTTGTGAACAACAATATTGTCTCTTTCTTTTAAATGACCCTTGGAATTTTAGAAAAGGGTTACATTGTGTTTGTCTTCATAAAATGCTATGTAGGACATGTTTTGTAGCTGTATGACGACCAATTGTGAATTGTACAGCAGATATTTCATTTAGGATACAAATGATTACACAGTACTGTATGTCTAATGGCCTAAATATGGTTAATATCTAAATATAGCTTAATATAAATTCACAACATCATATATCAGTCAGTCTCCTGTATATAAAAACAGTTTATAAATAAATATAAATAATACATTTTACAGTAGGTCATAGTATTTCCTTCTCCCCCTACTGGACGCAGTAGGAACAACAGGGGCGTAAAACTGCTTGGGGCGTAAAACTGCTTGGGGCCTATATCTACCGGCTCCAGGTCTGCAGCCTCCCCCTCCTCATTTAAAGCATGCACCCCAAGAGATTGGATCCTTGTCATCCTCTAGATGGCAGTAAAGTTCTGGATGTGGAAATTTTTAAAAACCCACAACATTTGAAGTGAAGCACGGGGGCGCTGTTTTTCACCTACAGAAGGAAGCTGCATTTTCTACAGTTATATTTTCAATCTTTGAAATGTTTGCCAAAATTTCACAGTTGGTATGTAAAATAGAGAGATTTAACTTACTAATAAAAGTAAAAAATCGATTGGAGACCTGCAAGTTTTTTCTCAGGATTTTTTGAAAAATGCATGTCCATTGTAATGGACAGCAGGTCTCAGTGTCACCTAATCAATGCCCATTCAGATATGCATATTGAGATTTATTATAGATCCTCTTTGCATATCTATCTGTGCATTTTATAATGTTTCTTGCTATTTGGGATCTGTAGGACCTAATAAATACAATATCCACAAAAAAAAATGTTTACAGGTATTGTACAGATGTCCTAATGTGGTATCATAATGTTATTTGCTGTTATGGCCAGTGGGGGGCATATGAAAAAAAAATAAAAAAAATAAAAAACAGTGGTGTAATGTTGTGAAATCCCCACCAGATGGGGTGGACACTCCATCTAAAAGTGGCCAACAGCTCTAAGATTGACAGAATGGGCTATTATTGTCTCAAGAGCCAAATATGCAGAGTATACAATTCTGTGATCAGTGCAAGATGCACTACTGCTCTGTGCCACTTGGGAATACCTGGAAAGAAACACACAGCCTATGTGTGTGTGTAAAGTCACTGTTTGCAGACTCCCAATGCATTTCCTATGAGAGGTGTATTTTGTTAAAAATGTGCAAATCTGTACAAAAAAAATTAAAGTTGAAATGTTATATTGTTCAGGTTCTTGACCTGGAAATGTAAAAAAAAAAAAAAAAAATTATATCAAATTTTTTAATTGTCTATAGGACTTTATAGCAATCTGATTTACAACGCTTTCGTCCTGATGTCCATTACAATGGACATCAAAATTTTCTATGAAGGAGTTATGAATTTTTTTTTTTGACTCCTTAATTTATGCCTAATTTAATGGTATTTTTTATTTTATTTTTTTTACCTGGGACCTATTTCAGGTCTGAAGGGGTTTTAAAAGAAAAACAAATTCAGAAATTGGAATAAAACGATTTCTTATCCTGTGGCTCCCTCTTGTGGACAAGTAATATTACAGCCATCATTTTTTTCAGTTTTAATTGGTTTTTATTCAGTATGGAAAGATCTATCAAATACTAAAATAGTGTGGATGTGTGAAACAAGATGTGAGCAAAGATTCTTCTAACTGAAATTGGAATAAAAAGATTTCCTAGCCTGACGGTGCCTCTTGTGGACAAAACTAGTATTACAGCTTTACTGAGATTTTTAAATGTAGATAGTTTATAATTTATTGTGAGCCCTATGAGCATCAGAAATTCATGAAACCAGACACACTTCTTCAAAATGACTTGTTCTTAACATGTTCACAGTTCTGTGACGTTTTTTGTTTGTGCACAAGATATATAGACATTTTAATCACAATAGGCCAAATCAGAAATATATGAAAAATTGTATCTGCTGGACGGTTTAACTGATCGAAATTCTTTGAATAACTTTTTGCCTTGAGTGCCCCTAGATGATGCGTGTGAATTTTCAAGCCAATCGTATCGACGGCCTATGACTAGTTCGAAAAATTTTAATTTTCTAAAATCTCCAATATTTCGCTAACAATTCGATTTACAGCAGTGGTTCTTGAGGCAAAGTTGCTCAGTATGAGACGATCTAACAGATGATATCAATATTGTGAGGATGTGTGAAACACCACGTGATTAGAGATGCAAAAAAACTCGTTAGCGCCAACTAGTGGCTGATTTCTTTAAAAATTCTGACAGACCTCTAGGGCCATGAGTCAAACACACTCATCAAGTTTCATTCCGATCAAGGTTCGTTAAGTTGGTCTAATTGATGCTCAAACTTCATTGGCCGATGACAGCCATGTTTTTTGAGATACGCCAATATCCTCATAGATCATCATGGGTCATTGGACAAAGACCATGCATGACAAGTTTCAAGTCAATCGGACTAACGAGTGCACATGTACAAATGTTTTAGTGTTTTTTTCATAATATAGCGCCACCAAGTGGTCAATCGTTGCATATTTTTTAGCGTGACCACAAAACTAGCTCATACATGAGTATTTCAAGTTTGGTGAGATTATCTCTTTGCGTTCCAGAATTATTATGATTTTAGCAAAAGAGGCTCCGCCCTATTCAGACGTTTGGAGGTCCTGTTGCGAGCGTGAATCACTGATCAAAATTCTTTGAATAACTTTTGGTCTGGAAAGTCTCTAGATGATGCGTGTGAAGTTTCACGTGATTTGGACAAACGGCCTATGAGGAGTTCGAAAAAATTTTTTTTCAGAAAATTCAAAATGGCGGAAAATTTTTCTAGACGGAAATGAAATCGGAGATATACGTTTTGTTCGTCTTGAGCCAAGGATTCCAGAGATATCAGACACTTGAGTGTAGGACAAACGGTCTAGGAGTTATTAGCGGTTTAGCTATTTTGATTGCTGTAGCGCCCCCTATAGGCCGATTTGCGTCATGTTTTGATACGTTCCCCCCAAATTGAGACCTACCATCTGGCCAGGTTTCAAGTCTCTAGACCTTACGGTTTGGTCTGCACGATCGGAAGTACGGCAGAAGAATAATAATAAAAATCCTAACAGATACAATAGGTATTCAACGCTACGCGTTTGAACCCCTAAAAATCTTAACGATTACAATAGGTTTTCAACGCTTCGCGTTTGAACCCCTAAATATAGCTGCAAGCAGCAATGACCGGGGTTCAAACGTGCAGGACTGTATAGACATCTTTCAAAGATGTTCAGAATGAGAAGATCAAATGATATTAATATTGTGAACTGAACATCTGAACTGTAATGTCGATCTATGTCAATCTGACTTGTTCTCCACATAAACACATCTTTATGAAGTTTCTAGTTTGTGTAAACGATGTATAGACGTATCATATTACACATTTTTTCACTATAGGAAGATCTATCAAATTATATTAATATCGTGTGGATATGTTTAACACCACACATCATATCATCTGAACTTTTATGTCAGTCTATGTCAATCTGACTTGTTCTCCACATGAAAAGATTTTCTAGCCTGACGGCGCCTCTTGTGGACAAAAGTAGTATTACAGCTTTTCTAAGATTTTAAAATATAGATAGTTTATTATTTATTGTGAGCCCTATGAGCATCAGAAATACATGAGACCTGACACATTTCTTCAAAATGACTTGTTCTTAACATGTTCACAGTTCTGTGACGTTTCTCTTGTGGACAAAAGTAGTATTACAGCTTTTCTAAGATTTTAAAATATAGAGTGTTTATAATTTATTGTGAGCCGTACGAGCATCAGAAATACATGAAACCTCACAAGTTTCTTCATAATGTCTTGTTCTTAACATTTACACAGTTTTGTGAAGTTTCTTGTTTTTGGACAAGATATATAGACATTTTAATCACAATAGGCCAAATCAGAAATATATGAAAAATTGTATCTGCTGAACGGTTTAACTAATCAAAAATCCTTTGACAACTTTTTGCCTTGAGTGTCCCTAGATGATGCGTGTGAATTTTCAAGCCAGTGAGATTGACGGCCTATGACGAGTTTGAAAAATTTTATATTTCAAAAATCTCCAATATTTCGCAAACAATTTGATTGACAGCAGTGGTTCTTGAGGCAAAGTTGTTCAGTATGAGGAGATCTATCAGATGATATCAATATTCTGTGGATGCGTGAAACACCACGTGAGTAGAGACGCAAAAAACTCGTTAGCGCCAACTAGTGTCCGATTTTCTTCAAAATTCTGACAGACCACTAGGGCCATGAGTCAAACACGCCCATCGAGTTTCGTTCCGATCGACCTTCGTTAAGCTAGTCTAATTGATGCTCAAAGTTCATTGGCCGATGACGGTCATGTTTTTTGAGATACACCAATGTCCTCATAGACCATCATGGACCCTTGGACAAAGACCGTGCATGACAAGTCTCAGGTCAATCGGACTACCATGTGACCCTGTACAGGTGATTGAGTGTTTATTTCGCAATATAGCGCCACCAAGTGGTCAATCATCGCAGTTTTTTTGGTGTGACCACATATTGATCTTATAGATGACTATGTGAAGTTTTGTGAGATTATCTCTTTGCGTTCCAGAGGTATTACGATTTTAGCAAAAGTGTCTCCGCCTTATGCGAACGTTTTATTGTCTTGTTGCAAGCGTGAATCACCGATCAAAATTCCTTTGACAACTTTTGGTTATGAGAGTCTCTAGATGATGCGTGGGAAATTTTGCGTGATTTGGACAAACGGCCTATGAGGAGTTCGAAAAAAATTTTTTTCAGAAAATTCAAAATGGCGGAAAATTTTTATAGGCGGAAATGAAATCGGAGATATACATTTTTTAAGTCTTGAGCCAAGGATTCCAGGGATATAAGACACTTGAGTCTACGACAAACGGTTTACGAGTTATGAGCGTGTACGCGTTTGTAGTCGCTGTAGCGCCACCTATTGCCCGATTTGCGTCATATTTTGATACGTTCTCCCCAAATTGAGACCTACCATCTAACCAACTTTCAAGTCTCTAGACCTTACGGTTTGGTCTGCACGATAAGAAGTACGGCAGAATAATAATAATAATAATAATAAGAATAATAAATATAGCTGCAAGCAGCAATGACCGGGGTTCAAACGTCGCAAGACCATCTGAGCTGTCAAGACGGTTTGTGGTCAATCTGACTAGTTCTCCTAATGTGCACAGTTCTGTGAAGTTTCTACTCTGTACAAACAATGTATAGACATCTTTCAAAGATGTTCAGAATGAGAAGATCAAATGATATTGACATTGTGAACTGAACATATGAACAGTTATGTCGGTTTATGTCGGTCTATGTCAATCTGACTTGTTCTCCACATACACAAAGCTTTATGAAGTTTTTAGTTTGTGTAAATGATATATAGACATGTTACAAATTTTTTTCAGTATGGGAAGATCTACCAAATGATAACAATGTGGATATGTTTAACACTGCACGTCATATCATTTGAACTGTTATTACCTTTTTTTGTCAATCTGACTAGTTTTCCTAATGAGCACAGTTCTGTGAAGTTTCTACTCTGTGCAAACAATGAATAGACATCTTTCAAAGATGTTCAGACTGAGAAGATTAAATGATATTAATTTTGTGAACTGAACATCTGAACTGTTCTGTCGGTTTATGTCAGTCTATGTCAATCTGACTTGTTCTCCACATAAAAAGATTTTCTAGCCTGATGGTGCCTCTTGTGGACAAAAGTAGTATTACAGCTTTTCTAAGATTTTAAAATGTACATCGTTTGTAATTTATTGTGAGCCCTATGAGCATCAGAAATACATGAGACCTGACACATTTCTTCAAAATGACTTGTTCTCAACATGTTCACAGATCTGTGACATTTCTCTTGTGGACAAAACTAGTATGACAGCTTTTCTAAGATTTCAAAATATAGAAAGTTTATAATTTATTGTGAGCCGTACGAGCATCAGAAATACATGAAACCTCACAAGTTTCTTCATAATGTCTTGTTCTTAACATTTACACAGTTTTGTGAAGTTTCTTGTTTTTGGACATGATATATAGACATTTTAATCACAATAGGACAAATCACAAATATATGAAAAATTGTATCTGCTGAACGGTTTAACTAATCAAAAATCCTTTGACAACTTTTTGCCTTGAGTGTCCCTAGATGATGCGTGTGAATTTTCAAGCCAGTGAGATTGACGGGCTATGACGAGTTCGAAAAATTTGAAATTTCAAAAATCTCCAATATTTCGCAAACAATTTGATTGACAGCAGTGGTTCTTGAGGCAAAGTTGTTCAGTATGAGGAGATCTATCAGATGATATCAATATTTTGTGGATGCGTGAAACACCACGTGAGTAGAGACGCAAAAAACTCGTTAGCGCCAACTAGTGACCGATTTTCTTCAAAATTCTGACAGACCACTAGGGCTCTGAGTCAAACTCGCCCATCGAGTTTCGTTCCGATCGACCTTCGTTAAGCTAGTCTAATTGATGCTCAAAGTTCATTGGCCGATGACGGTCATGTTTTTTGAGATACACCAATGTCCTCATAGACCATGATGGACCCTTGGAGAAAGACCGTGCATGACAAGTCTCAGGTCAATTGGACTAACATGTGACCCTGTACAGGTGATTGAGTGTTTTTTTCGCAATATAGCGCCACCAAGTGGTCAATCGTCGCAGTTTTTTTGGTGTGACCACAAATTGAGCTTATACATGACTATGTGAAGTTTGGTGAGATTATCTCTTTGCGTTCCAGAGCTATTACGATTTTAGCAAAAGTGTCTCCGCCTTATCCGAACGTTTTATTGTCTTGTTGCAAGCGTGAATCACCGATCAAAATTCCTTTGACAACTTTTGGTCATGAGAGTCTCTAGATGATGCGTGTGAAATTTTGCGTGATTTGGACAAACGGCCTATGAGGAGTTCGAAAAAAATTTTTTTCAGAAAATTCAAAATGGCGGAAAATTTTTATGGGCGGAAATGAAATCGGAGATATACATTTTCTAAGTCTTGAGCCAAGGATTCCAGAGATATAAGACACTTGAGTGTACGACAAACGGTTTACGAGTGACGAGCGTGTACGCGTTTGTAGTCGCTGTAGCGCCACCTATTGCCCGATTTGCGTCATATTTTGATACGTTCTCCCCAAATTGAGACCTACCATCTGACCAACTTTCAAGTCTCTAGACCTTACGGTTTGGTCTGCACGATAAGAAGTACGGCAGAATAATAATAATAATAATAATAATAATAATAATAAAAATCCTAACAATTACAATAGGTTTTCAACGCTTCGCGTTTGAACCCCTAAATATAGCTGCAAGCAGCAATGACCGGGGTTCAAACGTCGCAAGACCATCTGAGCTGTCAAGACGGTTTGTGGTCAATCTGACTAATTCTCCTAATGAGCAAAGTTCTGTGACCATTTCTACTCTGTGCAAACAATGTATAGACATCTTTC
>JAWRVZ010000868.1:0-15000 GCA_037043235.1 Rhodeus uyekii
AGCCAGATTATGATTCCTCCTGAATCTCTTCCATGTTTAACGTTAGCCTTTTTAACTGAAGGAACTCTGATCTCTCTATAATTTGGGGGAGAGCAGGTCTGGGAGTCTGAGCGACTCCATGTCTCAAGCAATATGATTATATCTGAACTATTTACAATATTAATAAACTCGGGGTTAGTCATTTTCTCCCCAAAAGTAGAAGAAAACATTCCCTGAATGTTATAACATGTTATTTTAAACGATGACATTTAGAAAAAAAATGCATTTACCAGAATAATATATGATCTATGACCCAATCAAGTTTCAAGAATTAATTAATTGATGAGAATAAAAAGAATGTTGAGAATATATAAAATCCATTTTGTAAATATTAAATTTGAAGATATATGTGAATAATATTAACAGAATAAAACCTAAGCTATAATGTTGAATGTTGACACTGTGAGTTTTTAAGCTAGCATATTGTCACATATGATCTCCAGCATGTGTTTTATGTGCGTGAGGTCGCCGGGGTCGGCTCTACCTCTTCCTCTCACTGCCGCGGCGTAACTGACGGGAAGCGGTGCGACCCGCTCCTCACGGGTCCGCTGAGATCTCTGACCGACCCGCTCCTCACGGATCCGCTGAGATCTCTGACCGACCCGCTCCCGGATCCTCTGAGATCTCTGAGGGCTTCTCAGGACCGACTCCTTGATGGTTTTTGCGAACAGTCTCATGCCCTCTCGATGGATGTGGACCTGGTCGTACAGATGTTCATGGGTGATGTGCGGATGGTGGGCTATGTGAGTGTTCGGCAGCGGAGCACAGATGTTGGCGATCTCTGTGTTGATTGTGTTGATGATCCTCTGAGGCACGTCTCGGCGAGGCAGAAGCGTGGAGATGATGACCTGGGCTCTGGGGTGGATCCTGCTGGCTGTTCTCACCAGGTTAGACAGGGCTTTGGCGACGTCCACCCTTCTGTCCCTGAGGTCGTTTGTTCCGGTGTGCAGGATGATGTGTGACGGCGCGCCTAGCACTCCCTCTCGCAGGAGTCTCACAGCAGAGGCTGAGGTGGGACACCAGAACTTCTTCACGGATCTCCCCGGAAACAGCCGTCTGTGCTCCAGATGGTGTCCGTTGGAGTCACAGAGGATGACGATGTTGTCTGTGCTCTTCTGTTCTCTGGCGGTGCTCACGGGTGGTGCTGGTGGTGTGGGTGGATGGTGTTGTGTGCTGCTGCTGCTGCTGGTCCTCCTGATGCTCTGAGGGGCTTCATGAGGTCGTGGGGTTGCAGGCGTGGTGGAGCTCTGTGACGGTGGACTGCTGGGCTGCTGATGTTCAGTTGATGTGGTGGAGGAGCTCTGTGTTTGTGTGCTGACGCACTGCTGATGTTGTGTGTGTCTCTGGCTTCTGCTCTCCTCCAGCAGGCGCTCTAGTGTGTGATTGTGTTCTTCTCTTCTGACCAGCTCCTCTCTCACCCTCTTCAGCTCCTCGCGCAGCTCCTGATTGGCATCCTCCAGATGTTTGACGGCAGAGCACAGCTGCTGTTGTTGGATGCTGTGATGGTTGGTCAGGTTCAGGAGCTGGTGGATGTTGTTGCTAGTTTCCTCTTTAAATAAGTAGTAGTCCTGCTCCAGATCTGCAATGTTATCTCTCAAGGCCTTTATTTTGGGAGATGCAGGAGAGCTGGTGTTTCTTAGAGGAGTTGTTGAGATCAGGTCAATGTTGGTGTCCATTGCATTACAGAGTCCATCCTTTGTGCTTGTTTTTACTTCAGGATCTTTCTTAATAGTCTGAACCTCTGATTTAAAGTTTTTAAAGTTCTTCTGGAAGTCATTAAGGCTGGTTTCAGGTCCTTGGACCATGACTGTCCCGTTGTGATAAAGGTTTACAGTCAGCTTTGAGTCGTTTTCTCCTTCTAGATGGATCTGTCTGCCTTTGCTGATGCCTCCTCTTCTTCTGCATGTCATGTTGGCACAGAGGATGGTGTGCCAGGCTGACGGGTGCTCAGTGAAGAACAGCAGGTTACACTGGACTCGGTTGTCTTCTGGTCCACTGTAGTCAGACAGCAGGATCTCTGGGTTCTCTCTCAGGATCCTCTCTTTCATCTTTTTCTTCTCTTTCATTGATTTAATTTCTGCTGGATAAATTATCTCCAGCTCCTCTTCATTTTTGAAAAATGCCTCAGCTTCAGGAAGGCTCATGTTCTCAACTGAATAAACTGCCACGGAATGTTAGCTTTAGCCTTTAGCTTGATTGCTGAGTTGATTTGTAGCTTTTAGTTTTGAAAAAAATATATTTTTGAGGTCTTACCTTAAAAATCTTCTGCCTCTAATGTTCTTAATTAAGTATTAAATTATCTAATTGCAGTTTGAGTCATAAAAACATACATTTTCTGGTAAAAAATGATGCTGGTATCAGGAGCTGATATTTTTGCTGCCAACTGCCATCGGAATTCTCTCTCACTGTCTCTCACTGACTCTCTCTCTCTCTCTCACTGACTCTCTCTCTCTCTCTCTCTCTCACTGACTCTCTCTCTCTCTCTCTCACTCACTGACTCTCTCTCTCTCTCTCTCTCACTGACTCTCTCTCTCTCTCTCTCTCACTGACTCTCTCTCTCTCTCTCTCTCTCACTGACTCTCTCTCTCTCTCTCTCTCACTGACTCTCTCTCTCTCTCTCTCTCACTGACTCTCTCTCTCTCTCTCTCTCACTGACTCTCTCTCTCTCTCTCTCTCACTGACTCTCTCTCTCTCTCTCTCTCTCACTGACTCTCTCTCTCTCTCTCTCTCTCACTGACTCTCTCTCTCTCTCTCTCTCTCTCTCTCTCTCTCTCTCTCTCACTGACTCTCTCTCTCTCTCTCTCTCTCACTGACTCTCTCTCTCTCTCTCTCTCTCTCACTGACTCTCTCTCTCTCTCTCTCTCTCACTGACTCTCTCTCTCTCTCTCACTCTCTCACTCTCTCACTCTCACTCTCACTCTCTCACTCTCTCTCTCTCTCTCTCTCTCTCTCTCACTGACTCTCTCTGTCTCTCTCTCTCTCTCTCTCTCTCACTGACTCTCTCTGTCTCTCTCTCTCACTCTCTCACTCTCTCTCTCTCTCTCTCTCTCTCACTGACTCTCTCTGTCTCTCTCTCTGTCTCTCTCTCTCTCACTGACTCTCTCTGTCTCTCTCTCTCTCTCTCACTCTCTCACTCTCTCTCTCTCTCTCTCTCTCTCTCCCACTGACTCTCTCTCTCTCTCTCTCTCTCTCCCACTGACTCTCTCTCTCTCTCTCTCTCTCACTGACTCTCTCTGTCTCTCTCTCTCTCTGTCTCTCTCTCTCTCACTGACTCTCTCTGTCTCTCTCTCACTGACTCTCTCTCTCTCTCTCTCTCTCTCTCTCTCTCTCTCTCTCTCTCTCACTGACTCTCCTCTCTCTCTCTCTCTCTCTCTCTCTCTCACTGACTCTCTCTCTCTCTCTCTCTCTCTCTCTCTCTCTCTCTCAGTCTCTGGCTGAAGTCGCCACACTAGTCGCTCGCTCTCTGTACAAGCAGGCAGGAGGAGAAGAAGAAAACATGAAAAACATCACTGCCGACCCCAAGATTGTGAGTCACGACCACACACACACACTCACACTCACACTCACTCAAACACTGTGTGTGTGTTTATATGTATGTGTATTTGTAAAACATGTTTTATATATATGAAATATAATGTATACATTTTTTTTTTATATTTTATTATTGAAATGATTTCTTTCACTGTGTATTTGCGGTGTACATCTGTATGTGTTTCTGTCCGTCTGTTCCTCAGGTCGCGCAGTTGCTGTATGGTTTTGTAATTCAGAAGAACAACAGCTGGTTTCGGTCTCTTCTGCCTCCTGAAGTCACGAAGAAAGGAGCAAACAGCATTTTAAGTGAGTGTTTATGCTCTCTTCACACACACACACACACACACACACACACGTCATTCATGGATTACCTGCGCATCTCTCGGGTTGTTTAGGCTCCGGTCCCCCTCAGTTCTACATCGGTCTGGGGCCGCGGCTCCACGGGCCGGTGCACAGCGTGACGCGCTTCGTCCAGTACATCCTCGCCAACCTGACGGGCACTGCCACCAACCTCACCGACACCCAGTGCCAGAAACAAGACAACAAGGGCGTAAGAACCACCGCTCTGACGCAGAACCAACTATTATACCAACAAATTATATTATTGTCATATAAATAATTAAATATAATATTACATACAATTTTAACTTAAAAATAATTATAATATAATTCTATAATTTTGGTAAATTATATATAATGTTAAAAACTATAAAATAATCAATTATTTTCATATAATTATATAATTACAATTATATATAAAGTTGTAAACTTAATATACAAAATCTATTTATTGACATACATAATTAACATAATAATTGAACATAATTATATAAAAAATTAAATAATTTTCAGGCAGTGTCATCTATATAATTATGTTCAAAATTAGAAAATATTGTTTTTAGTGAAGTGTCCAGATTGAAAGTGAGTGTTTTATTCCCTGTGTGTGTGTGTGTGTGTGTGTGTGTGTGTGTGTGTGTTCTCTCTCAGATGTACGATTATTTCTGGGTGTCGGGTGCGTCGGCGCTCAATGGCAGCGCTGAGCCGTTCTGCGTTCAGGCGTCCGTCCGTCTGTCCAAAGCCGTGTCTCCGGCCTTCGAGCGGATGGAGTACGGATCCCGGGATTACTCCACATGGACCGAGTCTCGCTGGAAGAGCATCCGCGCGCGCATCTTCCTGGTGGCCAGCCGAGAGCTGGAGGTAATGTTCCTGTCATCCGCTCGTGATCTGATGTGGCGAGAGATCCGCTGACGTGTGTGTGTGTGTGTGTGTGTGTGTGTCCGGCAGATGCTGACTCTGGGAGTGGGCGTGGCTGTGCTGCTGCTGTCTCTATTGGTCACGTACTTCCTCAGCTCGAAGGCGGAGCTTCTGTTTAGCTCCGCCCGTGAAACGCCCACCACGACCTACTGACCCGAACCTGCCGCATCCCTTCCTTCCTTCAGCACACACACACACACACACACACACACACACACACACACACACACACACACACACACACACACACAGAGTAATTTATTCTGACCGGACAGGATTGTGCCGCACTGCTCGGAGCCGAACGCCTCGCCTCTCCTGGAAAGTTGTTCATATTCTTTTTGTCATCTTTTTTTATAATTCCAGATGGGTTTTTCTGAATATGACATGGACGGCTCACAGAAAACTGATTTTAAGTGTTTAAAGCTGAGAATAATTGAGTGAGTGAATTGTTAATTAGGTGTGTGTGTTTGTGTGCGACTGTATGGGTTTGTGCGTTTGCACGTGTGTGTGTGTGTGTGTGTGTGTGTGTGTGTGTGTGTGTGAGATACTGTGCGTATGTGTGTTTTTGTGTGTGAGTGTGTATGTGTTTGCGTGTGTGTGTATGTGCGCTAATGTGTGTATGTTTGAACGTGTGTGTGTGTGTGTTGACATGAATACAGTGAGTTTGTACAATCGCTTATTGAGTTGAAACACAATTTTGATGAGAATCTTTTTATTTAGGAATGTAAACTGTCCGTTCAGGACGTGCGATTATTTGTTGACGACAGTAATGACACTCGACACACACACACACACACACACAGCACTCGGAGCTTTGTAAACCAAATTAACACTGATATGCAGCGTTTGTTTGTTGACTTTAACTGAATGGAAACTGTTTGATTAATGATGTCATTATTTTTCTCTGAGAAACTGATGCCTTGAGAACATGAATAAACATGACTTTCTTTAACAAAGCTTTGTTTTGATGGCTTTAAAGTGTGACGTTTTATTATTATTGAAATAAACATTTTCATCAGCAGAAAATCTAATCGAACGGGTTCAACAAAGAGAAGCAAGCTAATTGGTTCTCGTGTAAAAATTTAATTTTTACACAATTATAAAAGAAAAGCATTGTCAAAAAATGTATATGTATTGTTTAAATATGGAAATAACAAATTATGTAAGTTATTTATTGTATCTGAAAAAAAATCTACTGCTCAGTACTGAATGACTTTCAATATATGAATTGAAATTATGAATATGATGTTTCTAATGACCAGGGCGTTTCACTCAAACATGAATCACTCAATATAATTTTCCATCTGTTGTTTTGAAAAGGCTGTTGAATAATGAATACGTTTCCAGCCGATCTGAACCGGCTCTGGTGTTTCACTGATGTTTAGCAGAAGATGCATCGGTTGATCTCCGTGATCTTGCGTCTGAAGGCGTTGGATTGTGTGTTGTGTGTGTTGTGTGTTGATCTGTTGGACTCCGTGAACCGAGTGTTTCTGACGGGCTGAAAGCAGGTGTGTGTCGCGGCAGAACCACTGATGTCTGTCAGGTAATGGGGTTTTATGTGTGCCGTTCCCAAACAGCAGCTGCGCACAAGAAGAGAGTGTGTGAGGAGTGTGTACGGGGTTGTGGTGTGATGATGTCATGTGTGATCCCTGCCAGCAGAGTGTGTGTGTGTGTGTGTGTGTGTGTTACAGCCTGAACCCTGACAAACACACAATTCTCACACTGTTTGTGTGATGAATGCATCAATATCAGTGAGTAAATCGCTGTTTATGGGTAGTTATTCATTTTTATGGCTTTATTAAGAGATCAGGGGCCTCTTTTAAAATGTTGCGTAAAGCTGTAGCCTACGTTTGCTATGAATTTTTTTAAATTGCAAATGGCCTTAAATTGTTTGCGGTGAATGGTTTCAGCTCTCTGCCTTGTAAACGTGTCCTGCCGAGGCCGTGCTCAAAGACAGCTTATGGATCTCTTTCTTTAACCAGAGCATTCCCCTCCTCACGCTCCTGTGCACTGATCCTGCGTCTCACCCTCCTCACGCTCCTGTGCACTGATCCTGCGTCTCACCCTCCTCCCGCTCCTGTGCACTGATCCTGCGTCTCACCCTCCTCACGCTCCTGTGCACTGATCCTGCGTCTCACCCTCCTCACGCTCCTGTGCACTGATCCTGCGTCTCACCCTCCTCACGCTCCTGTGCACTGATCCTGCGTCTCACCCTCCTCACGCTCCTGTGCACTGACCCTGCGTCTCACCCTCCTCACGCTCCTGTGCACTGATCCTGCGTCTCACCCTCCTCACGCTCCTGTGCACTGACCCTGCGTCTCACCCTCCTCACGCTCCTGTGCACTGACCCTGCGTCTCACCCTCCTCACGCTCCTGTGCACTGATCCTGCGTCTCACCCTCCTCACGCTCCTGTGCACTGATCCTGCGTCTCACCCTCCTCACGCTCCTGTGCACTGATCCTGCGTCTCACCCTCCTCACGCTCCTGTGCACTGATCCTGCGTCTCACCCTCCTCAAGCTCCTGTGCACTGATCCTGCGTCTCACCCTCCTCACGCTCCTGTGCACTGATCCTGCGTCTCACCCTCCTCACGCTCCTGTGCACTGATCCTGCGTCTCACCCTCCTCACGCTCCTGTGCACTGATCCTGCGTCTCACCCTCCTCACGCTCCTGTGCACTGATCCTGCGTCTCACCCTCCTCAAGCTCCTGTGCACTGATCCTGCGTCTCACCCTGCTCACGCTCCTGTGCACTGATCCTGCGTCTCACCCTCCTCACGCTCCTGTGCACTGATCCTGCGTCTCACCCTCCTCACGCTCCTGTGCACTGATCCTGCGTCTCACCCTCCTCACGCTCCTGTGCACTGATCCTGCGTCTCACCCTCCTCACGCTCCTGTGCACTGATCCTGCGTCTCACCCTCCTCACGCTCCTGTGCACTGATCCTGCGTCTCACCCTCCTCACGCTCCTGTGCACTGATCCTGCGTCTCACCCTCCTCACGCTCCTGTGCACTGATCCTGCGTCTCACCCTCCTCACGCTCCTGTGCACTGATCCTGCGTCTCACCCTCCTCACGCTCCTGTGCACTGATCCTGCGTCTCACCCTCCTCACGCTCCTGTGCACTGATCCTGCGTCTCACCCTCCTCACGCTCCTGTGCACTGACCCTGCGTCTCACCCTCCTCACGCTCCTGTGCACTGATCCTGCGTCTCACCCTCCTCACGCTCCTGTGCACTGATCCTGCGTCTCACCCTCCTCACGCTCCTGTGCACTGATCCTGCGTCTCACCCTCCTCACGCTCCTGTGCACTGATCCTGCGTCTCACCCTCCTCACGCTCCTGTGCACTGATCCTGCGTCTCACCCTCCTCACGCTCCTGTGCACTGATCCTGCGTCTCACCCTCCTCACGCTCCTGTGCACTGATCCTGCGTCTCACCCTCCTCACGCTCCTGTGCACTGATCCTGCGTCTCACCCTCCTCACGCTCCTGTGCACTGATCCTGCGTCTCACCCTCCTCACGCTCCTGTGCACTGATCCTGCGTCTCACCCTCCTCACGCTCCTGTGCACTGATCCTGCGTCTCACCCTCCTCACGCTCCTGTGCACTGATCCTGCGTCTCACCCTCCTCCCGCTCCTGTGCACTGATCCTGCGTCTCACCCTCCTCACGCTCCTGTGCACTGATCCTGCGTCTCACCCTCCTCCCGCTCCTGTGCACTGACCCTGCGTCTCACCCTCCTCACGCTCCTGTGCACTGATCCTGCGTCTCACCCTCCTCACGCTCCTGTGCACTGATCCTGCGTCTCACCCTCCTCACGCTCCTGTGCACTGATCCTGCGTCTCACCCTCCTCACGCTCCTGTGCACTGATCCTGCGTCTCACCCTCCTCCCGCTCCTGTGCACTGACCCTGCGTCTCACCCTCCTCACGCTCCTGTGCACTGATCCTGCGTCTCACCCTCCTCACGCTCCTGTGCACTGATCCTGCGTCTCACCCTCCTCACGCTCCTGTGCACTGATCCTGCGTCTCACCCTCCTCACGCTCCTGTGCACTGATCCTGCGTCTCACCCTCCTCCCGCTCCTGTGCACTGATCCTGCGTCTCACCCTCCTCACGCTCCTGTGCACTGATCCTGCGTCTCACCCTCCTCACGCTCCTGTGCACTGATCCTGCGTCTCACCCTCCTCACGCTCCTGTGCACTGATCCTGCGTCTCACCCTCCTCACGCTCCTGTGCACTGATCCTGCGTCTCACCCTCCTCACGCTCCTGTGCACTGATCCTGCGTCTCACCCTCCTCACGCTCCTGTGCACTGATCCTGCGTCTCACCCTCCTCACGCTCCTGTGCACTGATCCTGCGTCTCACCCTCCTCACGCTCCTGTGCACTGATCCTGCGTCTCACCCTCCTCCCGCTCCTGTGCACTGATCCTGCGTCTCACCCTCCTCACGCTCCTGTGCACTGATCCTGCGTCTCACCCTCCTCCCGCTCCTGTGCACTGACCCTGCGTCTCACCCTCCTCACGCTCCTGTGCACTGATCCTGCGTCTCACCCTCCTCACGCTCCTGTGCACTGATCCTGCGTCTCACCCTCCTCACGCTCCTGTGCACTGATCCTGCGTCTCACCCTCCTCACGCTCCTGTGCACTGATCCTGCGTCTCACCCTCCTCAAGCTCCTGTGCACTGATCCTGCGTCTCACCCTCCTCACGCTCCTGTGCACTGATCCTGCGTCTCACCCTCCTCACGCTCCTGTGCACTGATCCTGCGTCTCACCCTCCTCACGCTCCTGTGCACTGATCCTGCGTCTCACCCTCCTCACGCTCCTGTGCACTGATCCTGCGTCTCACCCTCCTCACGCTCCTGTGCACTGATCCTGCGTCTCACCCTCCTCACGCTCCTGTGCACTGATCCTGCGTCTCACCCTCCTCACGCTCCTGTGCACTGATCCTGCGTCTCACCCTCCTCACGCTCCTGTGCACTGATCCTGCGTCTCACCCTCCTCACGCTCCTGTGCACTGACCCTGCGTCTCACCCTCCTCACGCTCCTGTGCACTGACCCTGCGTCTCACCCTCCTCACGCTCCTGTGCACTGATCCTGCGTCTCACCCTCCTCACGCTCCTGTGCACTGATCCTGCGTCTCACCCTCCTCACGCTCCTGTGCACTGACCCTGCGTCTCACCCTCCTCACGCTCCTGTGCACTGATCCTGCGTCTCACCCTCCTCACGCTCCTGTGCACTGACCCTGCGTCTCACCCTCCTCACGCTCCTGTGCACTGACCCTGCGTCTCACCCTCCTCACGCTCCTGTGCACTGACCCTGCGTCTCACCCTCCTCACGCTCCTGTGCACTGATCCTGCGTCTCACCCTCCTCACGCTCCTGTGCACTGATCCTGCGTCTCACCCTCCTCACGCTCCTGTGCACTGATCCTGCGTCTCACCCTCCTCACGCTCCTGTGCACTGATCCTGCGTCTCACCCTCCTCAAGCTCCTGTGCACTGATCCTGCGTCTCACCCTCCTCACGCTCCTGTGCACTGATCCTGCGTCTCACCCTCCTCACGCTCCTGTGCACTGATCCTGCGTCTCACCCTCCTCACGCTCCTGTGCACTGATCCTGCGTCTCACCCTCCTCACGCTCCTGTGCACTGATCCTGCGTCTCACCCTCCTCACGCTCCTGTGCACTGATCCTGCGTCTCACCCTCCTCAAGCTCCTGTGCACTGATCCTGCGTCTCACCCTGCTCACGCTCCTGTGCACTGATCCTGCGTCTCACCCTCCTCACGCTCCTGTGCACTGATCCTGCGTCTCACCCTCCTCACGCTCCTGTGCACTGATCCTGCGTCTCACCCTCCTCACGCTCCTGTGCACTGATCCTGCGTCTCACCCTCCTCACGCTCCTGTGCACTGATCCTGCGTCTCACCCTCCTCCCGCTCCTGTGCACTGACCCTGCGTCTCACCCTCCTCACGCTCCTGTGCACTGACCCTGCGTCTCACCCTCCTCACGCTCCTGTGCACTGATCCTGCGTCTCACCCTCCTCACGCTCCTGTGCACTGATCCTGCGTCTCACCCTCCTCCCGCTCCTGTGCACTGATCCTGCGTCTCACCCTCCTCACGCTCCTGTGCACTGATCCTGCGTCTCACCCTCCTCACGCTCCTGTGCACTGATCCTGCGTCTCACCCTCCTCACGCTCCTGTGCACTGATCCTGCGTCTCACCCTCCTCACGCTCCTGTGCACTGATCCTGCGTCTCACCCTCCTCACACTCCTGTGCACTGATCCTGCGTCTCACCCTCCTCACAGCGAGAGGATCCCCCGGTCCCGTAAAGATCAGCGCCCCTCGACTAGGTGTAAGGCTTATTTAGGGAAATATTGGCCTTATATAGGCAAGTGTAAGATTTGATGTAGTGAAATATACGGCTTATATAGGCAGGTGAGAGGCTTTATATAGCAAAATATAAGCCATATATAGGAAGGCGTAAGACATATAGGCAAATGTAAGGCTTATATAGGGAAATATCGGTCTTATATAGGCAGGTGAGAAGCTTATAGGGAAATGTAAGGCTTATATAGGCAGGTGTAAGGCTTAAATGTATGTATAATCCTCACACCTGCCTATAGAAGCCTTACGTCTGTCTATATGAATAGACTATACATCATCGCCTCAACAGACAGCCTACCGGATGACCTCAACACTTTCTACGCCCGCTTTGAGGCCCCCAGCGACACTCCAGAGAGGGACCTCACACACACCTGGATCACCCAACCCCCCTCCCCTCCACCAACCATCACATCAACTCAGGTACACAAAGCTCTGAGGAAGATCAACCCCCGCAAAGCAAAGCCCTTTTACATTTTTATATATTTGCTCTTCTTATTATTTATATATTTATCTTATTTTTAGTTTACTTGTGTGACATTTACTGTGGAAGGCAAAGAATCTCATTGTACAGGGAAACATGCTTTCTGTCTGTATATATGACAATAAACACTTTGAATCCTTATAGAAGTCTTACGCCTGCCTGTATAAGCCTTACGTCTGCCTATAGAAGCCTTACGCCTGCCTATATAAGCCTTACGCCTGCCTATATAAGCCTTACGCCTGCCTGTATAAGCCTTACGTCTGCCTGTATAAGCCTTACGTCTGCCTATATAAGCCTTACGTCTGCCTATATAAGCCTTACGTCTGCCTGTATAAGCCTTACGTCTGCCTGTATAAGCCTTACGTCTGCCTATATAAGCCTTACGTCTGCCTGTATAAGCCTTACGTCTGCCTGTATAAGCCTTACGTCTGCCTGTATAAGCCTTACGTCTGCCTATATAAGCCTTACGTCTGCCTGTATAAGCCTTACGCCTGCCTATATAAGCCTTACGTCTGCCTGTATAAGCCTTACGTCTGCCTATATAAGCCTTACGTCTGCCTGTATAAGCCTTACGTCTGCCTGTATAAGCCTTACGTCTGCCTATATAAGCCTTACGTCTGCCTGTATAAGCCTTACGTCTGCCTGTATAAGCCTTACTTCTGCCTATATAAGCCTTACGTCTGCCTGTATAAGCCTTACGCCTGCCTGTATAAGCCTTACGCCTGCCTATATAAGCCTTACGTCTGCCTGTATAAGCCTTACGTCTGCCTATATAAGCCTTACGTCTGCCTGTATAAGCCTTACGTCTGCCTATATAAGCCTTACGTCTGCCTATATAAGCCTTACGTCTGCCTGTAGAAGCCTTACGTCTGCCTATATAAGCCTTACGTCTGCCTATATAAGCCTTACGTCTGCCTGTATAAGCCTTACGTCTGCCTATATAAGCCTTACGTCTGCCTATATAAGCCTTACGTCTGCCTGTATAAGCCTTACGTCTGCCTGTATAAGCCTTACGTCTGCCTATATAAGCCTTACGTCTGCCTGTATAAGCCTTACGCCTGCCTGTATAAGCCTTACGCCTGCCTATATAAGCCTTACGTCTGCCTGTATAAGCCTTACGTCTGCCTATATAAGCCTTACGTCTGCCTATATAAGCCTTACGTCTGCCTGTATAAGCCTTACGCCTGCCTATATAAGCCTTACGTCTGCCTGTATAAGCCTTACGTCTGCCTGTATAAGCCTTACGTCTGCCTGTATAAGCCTTACGCCTGCCTATATAAGCCTTACGTCTGCCTGTATAAGCCTTACGTCTGCCTATATAAGCCTTACGTCTGCCTATATAAGCCTTACGCCTGCCTATATAAGCCTTACGTCTGCCTATATAAGCCTTACGTCTGCCTATATAAGCCTTACGTCTGCCTATATAAGCCTTACGTCTGCCTATATAAGCCTTACGTCTGCCTGTATAAGCCTTACGTCTGCCTATATAAGCCTTACGTCTGCCTGTATAAGCCTTACGTCTGCCTATATAAGCCTTACGTCTGCCTGTATAAGCCTTACGTCTGCCTATATAAGCCTTACGTCTGCCTGTATAAGCCTTACGTCTGCCTATATAAGCCTTACGTCTGCCTATATAAGCCTTACGCCTGCCTATATAAGCCTTACGTCTGCCTATATAAGCCTTACGTCTGCCTGTATAAGCCTTACGTCTGCCTATATAAGCCTTACGCCTGCCTATATAAGCCTTACGTCTGCCTGTATAAGCCTTACGTCTGCCTATATAAGCCTTACGTCTGCCTATATAAGCCTTACGTCTGCCTATATAAGCCTTACGTCTGCCTGTATAAGCCTTACGCCTGCCTATATAAGCCTTACGTCTGCCTGTATAAGCCTTACGTCTGCCTATATAAGCCTTACGTCTGCCTGTATAAGCCTTACGTCTGCCTATATAAGCCTTACGTCTGCCTGTATAAGCCTTACGTCTGCCTGTATAAGCCTTACATCTGCCTGTAGAAGCCTTACGTCTGCCTGTAGAAGCCTTACGTCTGCCTGTATAAGCCTTACGTCTGCCTATATAAGCCTTACGTCTGCCTGTATAAGCCTTACGTCTGCCTATATAAGCCTTACGTCTGCCTGTATAAGCCTTACGTCTGCCTGTATAAGCCTTACATCTGCCTGTAGAAGCCTTACGTCTGCCTGTAGAAGCCTTACGTCATTAAAGCCAAACCTCATTAAATGAATAATCACATCAATATATTATTCCAAGGTTATTTTCCAGATCTTCCCAGTATCTTGCTCACACAATCAACACTCACAAATTTCAGAATTATGACCTGATGACCTTGAAACTGAAAACTGAATCAAGCATCACTGGTAGAAATGGGAGCAAGGCTCTAATATTAAACTAAATATACATATATATATTATTTCATTCACATTCATGCATTTATCAGCTGCTTTTATCATCGCATTCAAGAAACACATTGACATTCTAATCAGTTCTTGCTTTCCCTGGGAATCAAACCCATGACCTTGATGTTGCAAGCGCTGCTCTCTGCTGTTAGACACACAGGGTCACTTTTACTTTGGATAAAAGCGTCTAATAAATGCATGAATGTGAATGTAAATGAACAACAGCTGGACGGAAGAATTTGTCTTTTGTTGCTCTGAATTTAATTTCAGACGCAATGGGAAAAATGACGTTACTCATCACATGAAATCATAATGTATCGTAATAATTTGACTTATTGACATTTACTCGCTGAAACGCCTTTGGTCTGGAGTCATGGTTTGAAAGTTTCCCCAAAGCGTCAGAAACTGATGCAACGCTGTTCCTGTTTTCTCAGGAAACTGAGAGCATGTCTGTCCACAAACACTCGGCCTTCAGTCCAGAGATGTGCGGTTTCCACACAATCTCACCTCATCCAGGACCTGCTTCAGTGCCGTGAGTGTGTGTGGATTAGAGCCGCTGGTGCTCTGAGGAGAGTTTGGGACACCGATGACGTGTCGGAGACCAGATGAGCTGAAATCATCTTTCCCAGCCGCGCGTCTTCAGCCTCCGCTCAGAAACAGGAAGACGACGCTTGGGCTTTTATTGGTGTGAGTGTACGAGAGGTACAAACAGAGAGAGAAAGAGGATGCTGGTGAGAAATTGCGTGTGAGTGTGTGTGTGTGTGTATTTTGGGTGTCTCTGAACGGACACTTTGTCTCAGCCCACAGTTTCCTGTGTAATGACACTAGTGTCTCAGTCCCTCTTCCTCTTCAGGTTTCTCTTCTCGTTCTTCAGTGTGTGTGTGTCTGCAGAGGAAAGATGCCGTCGCTGG